>CAUYQV010095597.1:0-15056 GCA_963574575.1 Galagoides demidoff
GGCGCCTGTAGCCCCAGCTACTTGGGAGGCAGAGGCAGGAGAATCACTTGAGCCCAGGAGTTGGAGGTTGCTGTGAGCTGTGATGCCATGGCACTCTACCCAGGGTGACAGCTTGAGGCTCTGTCTCAAAAAAAAAAAAAAAAAAATCTGTAGTAATTTTTTAACAAGGAGCTACACATTTTTATTTGGGGCTCCACCAAGTTCTCTAGCCCATCCTAGGCCCATTTTAAAGGTGACAAAACTATGGCCCCAAAAGCCTTAGTCAGGGTCCCAGACACAAGCTGCTAGAGTCCTCTCTCTCTATCTCCAGCCAGGACACACTGGCCAGGTCCCTACATACCTCAGCGCTGGCCCTCACTTTCATCCCCTGTAACACAGCAGGGTCAGAGCTGCCTTTCTTCCTCATGTGCAGAATGAGATGTAAAGTGTGGTTCAGTCAGCACGGTACCTGGCCCTTGGAATGTGCTTTGGATGGAGAGCCAGGATTATTGTTGTCATTTAATGTCTGAACACATGTCAGGTAAGGATACCTCGGCCCTCAGATGGGGCCCAGGGCATGGAGAGTGGGGCCCTGACCAGCTGCTGGTTCCCACAGGACAATTCAAACTTATACATGGTCATGGAATATGTTCCCGGTGGGGAGATGTTCTCACACCTACGGCGGATTGGAAGGTTTAGGTAAGTGGGCCACCCCAAGTGACACCAGGTTCTTGGGGGTGGGGGGGTATCCACCTACAGGCAGTATCCCACAACCACACCATCTGGGGACACAGAGGAGTCCAGCATGTTTGAACATTCAAGTGATCTCTCAAGATCCCTGTGGGGTTTTGTTTCTGCTGTGCTGAGGAATATGCAATGTTTCAGCTGCCACAAAACAAAACAGACCAAACATGGTGATTTAGGTGACAGTATTTAAGTTGGCAAATTTATGATTTTATTTTTATTATTTATTTATTTATTTAGAACTAGGCTCAGTGATATAAACTTATAGTCCCAGCTCCTCAGAAGGCTGAGGTGGTTCTCACAGTCCTGGAGGCCAGGGGTGGAAAAGGGAGGGAAAGTGGCATCTAAGGCAGGAGGATCACTTGAGACCAGAAGTTCAAGACCAGCCTGGGCCACACAGCAAGACCCATCTCTTAAATTAATAAATCAATTTTACACTATTACTTTTTTTTTGCAGTTTTTGGCCGGGGCTGGGTTTGAACCCACCACCTCTGGCATATGGGGTCAGCACCCTACTCCTTTGAGCCACAGGCGCTGCCCACACTATTACTTTATTTTATATACATAGTTTTATTTTATACATATAGATTTTATATATAAAATAACACTATATATGTAATGTTACATAGAGATAGTTTTATTTTAGATAGATATACTTTAAATACAGTAATATACACAGATATTCAATATTCCACTCCACAAGTTTTAACAATTATACACCCCTAGACCCCACCCAAAATACCATGTAGAATATTTCTGTCACCCCAGAAAATTCTCTCAAATCCCTTTCTTGATACATCATCTCCCCAACAAAGGCAGTTGTCCTTTCTGCCTTTAAACACCATGAATTTATTTTGTCTAGGTTTGGACTTGACATAAACAGAATCATACAGTTGTTATTCTTTTGTGTCTTTCTTCTTTTGCTTGACATATCAGTTAGAAGTCCAGCCACCTTGTTGAGAAGATTTATAGATTGTTCTGGTGGTGAATGATGTTTCATTGTTTGAATATATCACAATCTGTGATTCCATTCTCCTGGTGATGAACATTTAGACTGTTTCCAGTGTTGGACTATCTATGAATATCTCTGCCTTGCATTTCTTTCTACCTTCCTTTCTCTCTTCTCTTTTTTCTCCTTTCATTTTCTTTTTTTTCTTTTCTTTCAAGACAGAGTCTCACCCTAGGTGGAGTCCTGTGGTGTCCCAGCTCACCACAATGTCAAACTCCTGGGCTTAAGGGATCCTCTTGCCTCAGCTACCCAAGCTAAGATTGTAGGTGTCTGACACCATCCCAGCTGGGTTTTCTATTTTTAGTAAAGATGGGGTCTCCCTCTTGCTTAGGCTGGTCTGGAACTCCTGAGCACAAGCAATCTATCTGCATCGGCCTCCCAGCGTACTAGGATTATGGACATGAACCACCACACCTGGCCTCTTCCTCCCTCATTCCCTTCCTTCCGTTCCTTCCCTGCCCCCTATCTCCCCTCCTTCTTTCCATCCCTCCCTCCCTCCTTCCTTTCTTCCTTCCTTCCCTCTTTCCTTTCTTCTCTCTTTCATTCATTCTTTCTCTCTCTTTCTTTCTTTCTTGAGGTCAGAGATGAGGTCTCACTTTGTCACCTAGGCTGCAGTGCAATGACACCATCATAGCTCAATGCAGCCTCAAACTTCTGGACTCAAGCCATCCTCCCACCTCAGCCTCCTGAGTAGATGGGATGACAGGTTTGTGTCACCACACTACGCTAATTTTTCCATTTTTTGTAGAGATACATGTCTCACTATGTTCCCTAGACTGGTCTCAAACTCCAGGCTTCAAATCATCCTTCTGCCTCAGCCTCCCAAGTAGCTAGGACTGTAGGCACATGCCACCACACTAGCTAATTTTTTTATTTTTTGTAGACACAAAGTCTTGCTATGTTGCCCAGGCTGGTCTCAAACTCCTGGCCTCAAGCGATAACTCCTGCCTCAGCCTCCCAAGTAGCTGGGATTACGGCCGTGAGCCCCTGCGCCCGGTTGCTTCTGCATTTCTGATAGCTGGACTGGGGGTATCTTCCTCTGGGAATGGCTCTGCAGGCCCACCTGCTGGACCATTTGGGGGTGTGGCCACCGGCACTCACCTCCCCGCTTGTCCCCGCCAGCGAGCCTCATGCCCGTTTCTACGCGGCCCAGATTGTCCTGACCTTCGAATACCTACACTCGCTTGATCTCATCTACCGGGACCTGAAGCCAGAGAACCTCCTCATCGACCAGCAGGGCTATATTCAGGTGCCCACCGGGCTGGGCGAGGGGCAGTCCCAGGTGGCCACAGCTTGAACCCTCCCTCCTAGCCAACTGCCCGTTCTTGTGCCTGCAGGTGACAGACTTCGGTTTCGCCAAGCGAGTGAAGGGCCGCACCTGGACCTTGTGTGGGACCCCTGAGTACCTGGCCCCTGAGATTATCCTGAGCAAAGTAGGCGCTTCCTCTACCCATTCCCTCTCCTGAGGCAGGCTGTGCCCTTGGCCCCTCCTCACCCAATATCCCTTCAACCCCATCTCGCTCTAGGGTTATAACAAGGCTGTGGACTGGTGGGCCCTGGGGGTTCTCATCTATGAGATGGCTGCTGGCTACCCACCCTTCTTCGCTGACCAACCCATCCAGATCTATGAGAAGATCGTCTCTGGGAAGGTGAGGCCCACAACTCTGGGACAAGTAGACCTTTCCCCACTGGCCCATCCCACGCCCTATGGATCCCTGCTTATTGGAATTATCTAGAAGTTCATCGAGTCGGTCCAGACTTCAGTGAAGCCAGACCCACTGGCCACACTGAAGCCAATACCCCAAGCCACCTCAATGTCTGGCTCCTAACCCATGGTGCCTGGATCTGAAGGGCATCTCAAACTCCAAACCTCATCAGAACTCCTTGGCTATAGAACATGCTGCCCTGATACAAGGCCCTTCTCACCTTTCTTTGTCCCACTGGAAGTACGTTTTCACAAGTTTCAAGTCAGAAAAGTGATTATATGTTGTTCTCAGGTGCTAACCCTTATCTAGGAGTCCCTTCACTTAGGGTATACAGCTCACACCTCCTCTGCCTAATGTACACTTTGGTAACTCTGAGGGTCTAGGTAAGCAGTGGCAGAATTGTCTGAGTTCGCATCTACAAAGTGCATCAAGTGATCCCCATCTGCCAGGATCTGGGTTCAACCTCTTAGTCACACCCCAAGAGAGTGGCACTGCCATGGGAGAGGGGAGGAAACAGAGGCTCAGAAAGGGGATGTATCTGGTCCAGGACCACACCTCAGCGAGTAAATGGAGGTGTCATTGTAGGTACTGAGGGCTGGAGAGGTATATGGGATCCTAACTCTGCCCTCAGCTCAGCTACCTGCCTCCACCTAACCCAGCATCCTGTCCTGTAGTTCTGTGCAGGAGCTGCTGGTTGGCTCAGAGTCACCAGAACCGTCTCAAAGCTCAGCCTTATAGGCTCGGCACCCATAGCACAGTGGTTATGGTGCCAGCCACTTACACCAAAGCTGGCATGTTCAAACCCAGCCCAGGCCAGCTAAACAACAATGACAACTGCAGTAAAAAAAATAGTTGAGGGCGGCACCTGTGGCTCAAAGGAGTAGGGCACCAGCCCCCAGCCCCATATACCAGAGGTAACAGGTTCAAACCCGGCCCTGTCCAAAAACACTGCAAAAAAATAAATAAATAGTTGGGCATTGTGGCTGGCCCCTGTAGTCCCAGGCAACTTGGGAGGCTGAGGCAACAGAATCACTTAAGCCCAAGAGTTTGAGGTTGCTGTGAGCTGTGATGCTATGGCATTCTACCCAGGGCAACATAGTGAGACTCTCAAAAAAAAAAAAAAAAGCTCAGCCTTACAGCCTGGTTCTCAGGCCCAGCTCTGCCACCTAATGGCTAGGAAACTGGCAGCAAGTGGCTTCATTCCTCTGAGCCCTCTTTTACCCACCTGGGAACTACAGAACTAACCATGTGCCTCTCAGGGAGGTTAGAAGTCACCAACTGCTAAGTGGGGGTGTTCTGGCTAGACACATAGTCAGCATTGCTACAAGAGAAAGATGAAGCATCTGCCACTAGGTAGATTAGAAATTCCCAAGAAAACGGCCAGAGTGGGGAATAAAAAAGCCATAGAAGTTTCTGTGCAGAAGAGAGGAAAAGTGTAACTCCCTTCTTTGTAGCATTTTCCAGTTCCCATACACACTCAGCAGTATTATCTCCCTTGAGCAACTCTGGGATATCTGCCCCATGTCCTAGAGACATGCGCAGACCCAGAGAGGTTAAGGGCCGTGGCCAAGGTCACACAGCTTGTAAGAGTCAGAACAGGAACTAGAAGTCATTTCTTGCATACTTGCATACAAGGCCATGGATTCAGAGCTTGCATACAAGGCCATGGGCTCAGAGCTTTGGGGGAAACTTTCCAGAAGAGTTGAGCTGGGCCCTAAAGAATAGAAGAGCCTTAGCTATGTAGAGAGGGGAGAAAAAGTTTCTCTCATAGGCATGAAGATTTCAGGAGACTCAAGACCCCAGCAGAACTACCTTAAGTAGCAGCAGCTAAGGATGCAATTTACAGAGTCCAGTGGACCTGAGATGGAATTGCCTATCCACTCCTTTGTGTAACCTTGGGGGAGCTGGTTACCCTTCTGAGCTTCAGTTTCCTCTTCTCTGAAATGGGAACCATAGCACTTCCTTTATAACAGTGGTTCTCAAAGTGGTTCCCTCTCCAGCAGCAGCCTTGCCAGGGCATGTATTAGAAATGCAGATTTCCAGGCAGTGCCTGTGGCTCAGTGGGTTGGGCCGCAGCCCCATATACAGAGGGTGGCGGAGGGTGGCAGGTCCAAACCCCGCCCAGCCGAACTACAACAAAAAAATAGCCAGGTGTTGTGGTAGGCGCTTGTGGTCCCAGCTACTCAGGAGGCTGTGGCAAGAGAATTGCCTAAGTCCAGGAGTTGGAGGTTGCTGTGAGCTGTGTGAAGCCACAGCACTCTACTGAGGGCAATAAAGTAAGACTGTCTCTACCAAAAAAAAAGAAAGAAAGAAATGCAGATTTCCAGACTCCACCTAGTCTTTATAATCAGAAGCTCTAGGGCAGGCCCAACAACTGTTGGCATGGGATTTCAGCACACTTAAAGTTTTGAGGCCTTCTACCTAACAGGACTATTGGATTAGAGCAGGGTTCTGGGATCCCCAAGCTATGGACTAGCTCCCCACCCTGTCTGTGTACCCCCCTCCTCCAGGTGCGGTTCCCTTCCCACTTCAGTTCTGACTTGAAGGACCTACTGCGGAACCTCCTGCAGGTGGATCTCACCAAGCGCTTTGGGAACCTCAAGAATGGGGTCAATGATATCAAGAACCACAAGTGGTTTGCCACAACTGACTGGATCGCCATCTACCAGAGGAAGGTGGGCCTCCCCTCCTCAAGTATGCTGAGGGTTTGTGGGGAGGCCAGGAGTCAGAGAGGGGTGCCAGTAAAGAGATGGAAAGAGAAGAGGCCACAGGATCAAGTTCAACATACCATACAATAGGCTGCTTAGAGCCAGTGGATTCTAGAAATAGGATTCTGGCATTGTTTGGTCACTGTGACCTTGGGCAAGAGATGCCACTCTCTGGGAAGTAATTTCTCTTTTGGTTAGTTGGCTACGATAACAGTCTTGGATTGTTAGGACCAGGCGCCGTGGCTCACACATGTAATCCTAGCACTCTGGGAAGCTGAGGCAGGTGGATAGCCTCAATAGTTTAAGACCAGACTAAACAAGAGTGAGATCCTGTCTCTTAAAATAGCCAGGCGTTGGCTCAGCGCCTATGGCTCAATCGGCTAAGGCGCCAGCCACGTACACCTAAGGTGGCGGGTTCGAATCCCCAGCCTGGGCCCACCAAACAATGATGGCTGCAACCAAAAAATGGCCGGGCGTTGTGGCGGGCACCTGTGGTCCCAGCTACTTGGGAAGCGGAGGCAGGAGACTCGCTTGAGCCCAGGAGTTGGAGGTTGCTATGAGCTGTGATGCCATGGCACTCTACCCAGGGAGATAGCTTGAGGCTCCGTCTCAAAAAAAAAAAAAAAAAAGAGTCATACCCTAATGCTAAACACAGATCTGGGTCATAGTAAATACCTCTTAAATGGTAGGCCATTTGTGTTTATGGTTGTAATAATGATTATATTGAGTGCTGAGGTCTGGATGATTCTTGATCCCTCTCCAGGTGGAAGCTCCCTTCATACCAAAGTTTAAAGGCCCTGGTGATACGAGTAACTTTGATGACTATGAGGAGGAAGAGATCCGGGTCTCCATCAATGAGAAGTGTGGCAAGGAGTTTTCTGAGTTTTAGGGGTGTGCCTGTGCCCCCATGGGTTTTCTTTTCTTTTTTTTTTTTTTTTTTTTTGTGGGGGGTGGGAGGGTTGGATTGAACAGCCAGAGGGCCCCAGAGTTCCTTGCATCTTATTTCACCCCCCCCCACCCTCCAGGGTAAGGGGAGCAGAAAGCCCAGATATTTGGAGGGACAGAAAACACCAGCTGCTCCCCCTCTCTCCTTCACCCTCCTAAACATTCTGCCACTTTTCCCTTCCTTCTGCCCCCTGACCCCATCCCACCCCCAGTTCACTTCTGCCTGTTTTAATGAGTTTCTTAGCTCCAGTCAGACCAGGTTTTGCTGGTATATCCAGGGACAGGCTGTGGAAAGAGGGGCGCAAACGTAACCTACAGCCCCACCCACCCACCCACCCACCCACCCACCCCACCACACCACAGGCACCACTCTCTAAGGGCAAATGAAGGAAAAGCCAACCTTCCCTTCAGAGCCATCCTGCCTGGGAAGGAGAGATTTTAGTGACATGTTCAGTGAGCTGCTTGCTAGAATTTTTAAAAAAAAAAAAACAATTTAAAATCTTATTTAAGTTCCACCAGTGCCTCCCTCCCTTTTTACTCTATGCTCATCCCTCCCACCTACCCACCCCCAATCCACAAGTCCATTTTAACAAGGCTGAGAAGCAGATTGACTTTGTCAAGGGAGGTGCTGGGAGTTCAACCTCTGCCCTGAGCTGCTAATCTCCCCTGCCCCCTTTTGGGGTGGTAGGGGGGGCCTCTGCCAATCCTGCAAGGATCTCAGCCCCTTTAGGAACCCTACTCTCTTCCACAATAGACCTTTTCTTCACTCTTGGGCTTGGGAGCCAGACAAAGCACCTGCCCCTCTCCCTGCCAAAGAGGAGCCACCCCCCAAAAAGAGGGGGGAGCCCCATAACCAGAGTCTTTCCTCCCAGCAGCACTTCCCCCAAACTCTTTAATAAATTTTCTCAGCTAGATCTTAATGCCCAGCCTCCTCTCAAGTTGGGAGGGCACCCCTGCAAAAAGACATGGAAGATGCAAAGTCTCCCTCCCCCAACCCCCTCCCTATGGCCCAGGGTTCAAGGCCAGGGTTGTTGGGGACAGTCTGCCTGTTTTATTCACCCAGCTGCTTCCGTCCCCCATCATGGGCCCCCCAATCCTGGGTGCCCTTCCTCTAGCTTAGCTGTCAGCTGTCCATCACCTTTTCTTCCACCCATCTTTTTGATTTGTGCTTTTTTCTCTTAATAGAAAAGTGGGGAGCCACCCCATTCATCCTCCTATTTGTCCCTCTCATAACTTCTCCCCATCCCAGGAGGAGCTCTCAGGCCTGGGGTGGGGCCCCGGGTGGGCGCGGGGGTGATTCAACCTGTGTGCTGCGAAGGACGAGACTTCCTCTTGAACAGTGTGCTGTTGTAAACATATTTGAAAACTATTACCAATAAAGTTTTGTTTAAAAAAAAAGTGTTGCTAGTGTTTTCGACTTCGGTCACCCACCCACACACCCCCAGAGGGTTGGAAAGGGAATTTTGGACCCCAGCGTCCAGGTTGATCAGGCTCTGGCCTGGAGTCGTAAAACCGCGTTTAGCCGGAATTCCACCACTCCTCCCGCCCCGCAAGAGAAGGGGGCGCAAAATGCCCTTTGACCCCCAAGATTCGGGTCCCCAAATAGGCAGCGCGACCTCTCTGCATCCAGCCCAAAGCCGAGAGGGCGCTCTAGGGAGGCGGTGAGGTCGTCGCGCCCAAAGGCCGAACGGCGGCGGGGGCGGACAGGCAGGGGGAGTAGGGGGGGGGAAACTGTGCGCGACCCCCTCCCTGCATCCAAAGCGTGGGGCCAGGCGCGCCAGAGGAGTGGAGAGACGACCGCAGCCCGAAGGTCCCCGCAGCGCTCTGCGAGCGCGCTGGACCCGGCCCGCAGGCGGCGAGTTCCCGGTAAGTGCGGTCCGGAGAGCGCAGCGCGCCCGGGAGGCGTGGAGAGGGGGGCTGGGCGCCGGGAACGTCTGGGTCCCGCGCCCAATGGCTGGAGGGCGGCCGAGCGCCGCCCGTCCGCCCTGCCCGCCCCCTCTCCCCTCCCCCCGGCACTCCCCTCCCCCTCCCCCGCCTGTCGCTTTCCCCCGCCCCCGCCCCGGCGCCAACTCCGCGGCGCCTCCTTAAAAAGCGCGCGGGAGTTGTAAGGGGGGGCCGGAGTGAGCCGGAGTGAGCGAGAGCGCAGGGTAAGAGGGGCGGGCGGGGGGCCCGGGCTCCACCTTAAAAGCGGGCGCGTGGGGGTGGGAGGGAGGAAGGCGGACGGCTGGGAGGAGGGAGGGAAGGAAGGGGGGCCGGAGTGTCCCGGGCGCAGGGCGCGCGTGCGGCGGCGGCGGCGGTAGCGGCGGCGGGGAGGGGCCGGCCGCGCCGCGCTCCCCTCCTCCCTCCTCGCATCCCCGGCCCCGCGCGCGCCCAGCAGAAGCGGGTCTGTGTGTGCGTGCGTGCGAGTGAGTGAGTGTGTGCATATTTTTTCTCTCTTTTCTTTATCTCTCACTGTTTTCTCTCTCTCTCTCGTTCTCTCTCTCTCTCTCTCTCTTTTTTTTTTTCCAAAGAAACAGCAGCGCCGCCGCCGCCGCTCCGCCGAGGCGCTGCGCCCCCCGGGGGGGGGGAGGCGGAGGAGGCGGGCAGCGGCGGAGGGAGGGGAGCCGGGAAGGGGGGCGCCGCGCTGGGAGGGAGGCAGCGCGCACGGTGCAGCCGGGCCGGGCGGGAGCCATGGCGGGGCCCCCGGCCCTACCCCCGCCGGAGACGGCGGCGGCCGCCACCACGGCGGCCGCTGCCTCGTCGTCCGCCGCTTCTCCGCACTACCAAGAGTGGATCCTGGACACGATCGACTCGCTGCGCTCGCGCAAGGCGCGGCCAGACCTGGAGCGCATCTGCCGGATGGTGCGGCGGCGGCACGGCCCGGAGCCGGAGCGCACGCGCGCCGAGCTCGAGAAACTGATCCAGCAGCGCGCCGTGCTCCGGGTCAGCTACAAGGGGAGCATCTCGTACCGCAACGCGGCGCGCGTCCAGCCGCCCCGGCGCGGAGCCACCCCGCCGGCCCCGCCGCGCGCCCCCCGCGGGGGCCCGGCTGCCACTGCCGCGCCGCCGCCCACGCCCGCCCCGCCGCCGCCGCCGCCGCCGCCCGCGCCTGTCGCCGCCGCCGCCCCGGCCCGGGCGCCCCGCGCGGCCGCCGCCGCTACAGCGCCCCCATCGCCCGGCCCCGCACAGCCGGGCCCCCGCGCGCAGCGGGCCGCGCCCCTGGCGACGCCACCGCCCGCGCCAGCTGCTCCCCCGGCGGTGGCGCCCCCGGCCGGCCCGCGCCGCGCCCCCCCGCCTGCCGTCGCCGCCCGGGAGCCGCCGCTGCCGCCGCCGCCACAGCCTCCGGCGCCGCCACAGCAGCAGCAGCAGCAGCCGCCGCCGCAGCCACAGCCGCCGCCGGAGGGGGGCGCGGCGCGGGCCGGCGGCCCGGCGCGGCCCGGGAGCGTGCGTGAAGTCGTGCGCTACCTCGGAGGCAGCAGCGGCGCTGGCGGCCGCCTGACCCGCGGCCGCGTACAGGGGCTGCTGGAGGAGGAGGCAGCGGCACGAGGCCGCCTAGAGCGCACCCGCCTCGGAGCGCTTACGCTGCCCCGCGGGGACAGGCCCGGACGAGCGCCGCCGACCGCCAGTGCCCGCCCGTCGCGGAGCAAGGTGAGCGCGCTGGGGCGCCGCGCGATGGGCAGGTGCGGGCGAAGTTCGTGGCAGGGGCGCGAGTCCCAAAGGAACTAGGTGGCTAAGGTTTTGCGCGGGTTCCGCGAGAGCTGGGTGCTTGGTGACCTTGGCAAGTGACTTAATCTCCCTGAGCCTCAGTTTCCTCCGCCGTAAATGCGATTAAATGACAGTAGCGACCCCTTGGGGTTGTTGAGCGAGTTCAGTGAGATTTGATTGAGGGCTTTATTAACACAGAGCCTGGCATGGAATGATGCCTGAAAGTTAGTCTGTATTGTTATTAAAGGTCGTGTTGGGAACAAGGCTCAGCTCTCCCAGCCTCTGAGGCCAGGATCAGAGCAGCTACTAATCTTACTTCTCTCATCATCCCCAGAGAGGTGGAGAAGATCGAGTGCTTGAGAAAGAAGAGGAAGAAGACGATGATGAAGAAGAAGAAGATGATGATGATGTGTCGGAGAGCTCAGAAGTGCCCGATAGTGACCGTTCTGCAGGTGCTCACCACCATCAACTTAATGGTGAGCGGGGCCCTCAGAGTGCCAAGGAGAGAGTCAAGGAGTGGTCACCCTGTGGACCCCACCAGGGCCAGGACGAAGGTCGGGGACCAGCACCAGGCAGTGGCACCCGCCAGGTGTTTTCCATGGCAGCCATGAATAAGGAAGGGGGATCAGGTAAGGATCTCTCTAGGTGGGGCTTGAGGGGGGGCAGTTTCTGGTAGGGAGGAACCAAACCCTAAGACAAAGCCACAGGCAACTGCTTTTTCTTTCCCAGCCTCTGTTGCTACTGGGCCGGACTCCCCATCCCCTGTGCCTTTACCCCCAGGAAAACCAGCTCTCCCTGGGGCTGATGGGACCCCTTTTGGCTGTCTGTAAGTCGGGGTGTTTGAGACATGGGGGCACTGCCCAAGTATGTGTAATTCTGTAATACTTAGAGGGGTGTCAGTATTCACTGATGCCTTGTTTTGCTACAGTCCTGGGCGCAAAGAGAAACCAGCTGACCCCGTGGAGTGGACAGTGATGGACGTAGTAGAATATTTCACCGAGGCAGGCTTCCCAGAGCAGGCAACAGCTTTCCAAGAGCAGGTGAGTTTCTAGCACAGGACTATATATCATAGTATACATACAGTCACCCAGGGGTGAGGGGCGGGGCAGTGTTCTTACTTTGCTTTCTCTCTTTGTTCTGTCCTGTCCTGTCCTGTCCTGTCCAGGAAATTGACGGCAAGTCTCTGCTGCTAATGCAGCGTACAGATGTGCTCACCGGCCTGTCCATCCGCCTGGGCCCAGCCCTGAAAATCTATGAGCATCACATCAAGGTGCTTCAGCAAGGCCACTTTGAAGATGATGACCCCGATGGCTTTTTAGGCTGAATGCCCAGCCTCACCCCTACCCCAGCCCATTCCAGCTACCTTCTCACCCAAGCCCCCCAAAGTCCAGGAGCTGGATGGGGACACAGCCCTCATAACAGATTCCATGGAGGAGACACTCTTTATTCATTTCTCCATTTCATGTCTCTCTTTACACATATCAGCCCCCAGCTCATCAGTACGGTGGAGGGACAGTGGCCTGTTCATTTCACCCCTAGAAGGCCAATCCTTCCTCCAGCCCAGGACATTTTTGGAAAAAAAAAAAAGGAATAGAGGCGCTTCTCATCCCCCCAAGATCCTTTTCAGTTCAGCCATTTGTTTCCTGTATAAATGTTTTTTTCTTGCCTGTTTATTTTGGTGGGTGGCCTTTTCGCCACCACCGCCCATGCCCTTTTTCCTGGCTACCCTGGGCCCCTAGAGAGTGGCTGGGGTGGGTTACCTGGGCTTTCTCTCCCCTTTCTTTCTTTCTGTTGGTTGTTGCTTCAGCTGGCTATATTGCTTTTTAATATTGCACCGAAGGTTTTTTAAATAAAATTTTAAAAAAAGGAAAAGGAAAAAAAATTACTACAGAGTCCATTTTATGAGTGGGTTGGGGAGGGACAGTGAAGAGCCTCCTAGGAGACCCTAAGGTTAGAACAAAATTGTTTGGGCAGAGAGAAAGCCAAGTGCATGGTGCTGCCTCATAGCCTGCAGTAATAATAACCATTCCAGGAAGGTGGGGATAAAACACCCAGGTACACAGAGTAGGTGCTCAAATGTTAATATGTGTTGAGTAACTAGCAGTTCACTCTATGGTTTGGGGTTTTTTTGGTTTTTTGTTTGTTTTTTGTTATTTTACAGTTTTTGGCCAGGGCTGCGTTTGAATCCACCACCTCTGGCATATGGGGCTGGTCCCCTACTCCTTTGAGCCACAGGCACTGCCCACCCATGTTTTTTTTTTTTTTTCTTTCTTGAGACAGTCTCTTTTGCCCAGGCTAGAGTGCCATGGCATCACCCTAGCTCACATCAACTTAAGACTCTTAGGTTCAAGCAATCCTGCCTCAGCCTCCTGAATAGTGGCTGGAACTATAGGCACTTGCCATAACACCTGGCTAATTTTTCTATTTTTAGTAGAGATGGGACCTCCCTCTTGCTCAGGCTGGTCTCAAACTCCTGAGCTCAAAGGGATCCTCTTGACTTGGCCTCCCAGAGTGCTAAGATTACAGGCATGAGCCACTGTGCTGGCCCATGCCTTTTTTCTTTAAAGAGACAGGGTCTGTCATATAGGCTAGATTGAAGTAGCATGATCTAAGTTCACTGTAGCTTCAAACTCCGGGGCTCAAGCAGTCCTATACAGCCTCTCAAGTAGCTAGTGCTGTGGTCCAGTGCCAGGGCTGTTTTTTTTTTTTTCTTTTCTATTTTAGAGACAAGGTCTTGCTATGTTGCCTAGACTAATTTCAAAACTACTGGCTTCAAGCGATCGTCCTCAGCCTCTTGAGTAAATTAGAAGCTTCTTTTTTCCTCAGTTCTTCCTGCAGCCCTATGGGGCAAAGAACTAAGATCCTACTTCACAGATGAAGCAACTGGCCCAGCCCAGCAAAGATGCTTGCTCAGGGTCACCACACAGGGCTGTGTTTGACACTGTCTTGAGTTCTTTACTCAGTTTTTAAATATAATAAATGTGTTTGACTTCATAGCTATGTAACTTAGCCTGTACATGCTACAAAGAATCTAATACAAATGGAGTGGGCAGGGGTCTGTTCTGGGACCATTGTAGGGTCTCCGGCCTTCATGTTCCTCTCCATAATAACAGCGGAAAGGATTGGGCCATCAAATGAAATCATGGGATAGGAAAAATTTTCCAAGTGAAGTTTTTGGTAGTAGTAGTAATAGCTACTACATCACAAATCCCTACTAAGTTCTTGCCTAGTTTCTTAACTCCATTACAGTTAAAAACAACATTGGGAGTGGACCTAGGCATCCTTTCTTTGTCTACCTGCTCCCCAAAGATTTGGACGCACATGAGATACTACTCTTCTCTAGGAAATCACCTTGGTGAGATAAAGGTGCCACACCCCTGAGATGTGACCACTCCAGAGCCAGCCTGGGTCTTTACACTCAGCTCATCCCTCCTTCCCACCGCCAGGTTCCCTTAGCGCGCGTGTGCGCAGGGCACGAGGGTGCGCAACCAGTGAGTGCGCAGGACCAGAGCAGCGCGCCCCTCCCGCTTGTTGATATTCAAAAGAGGCGAATTCACCCAGCGCCAAGGCGCTAGTGGAGAGGTCGAGGCCCGGGAGAGTTGGAGGGGGACGCTACCAGCCCGGCCAAATCCTAGGATCCTGGGGCTGGGTGAATCTAGCCTATGGCTACGCGTGGCTGAGTACCAGAAGCTTAAAAAGGCTGAGGTCCCGCCCCTGGCCCAAGGATGGCTACGGAGCAGTGGTTCGTGGGGCCTCTTTCTCTGGGCCCTGGAGAAACGCCGCCCCGGGAGGACTTGGAACGCAGAGAGCAGCCTTGTGGAAACTCCTCGTGGTCGACGCCCCCTGTTATTACTGGAGACCCACCGGAACCAGAGCCTGAGGACGTCCAGGGCCAGCTGCCAGAGGCCTCAGCGACCTCTACACCTTCCCCTGAGCCTCTTGTCCCCCCTGGGCCAACCCCTCCCCGCCTACCCCTAGACACTATGTTCAGCCCCATCACCGAACAGCTCCGCTACCTGCTCAAGAAGGCAGATGATTTCCAAAGCTACTTGCTCTACAGGTGAGGGTGGATGTGGTCTTAAGTTCCTGTGGATAGGCTCGGCGCCTGTGGCTCAATCGGCTAAGGCGCCAGTCACGTACACCTAAGGTGGCGGGTTCGAATCCCCAGCCTGGGCCCTCCAAACAACAATGATGGCTGCAACCAAAAAATGGCCGGGCGTTGTGGCGGGCGCCTGTGGTCCCAGCTGCTTGGGAAGCAGAGGCAGGAGACTTGCGTGAGCC
>CAUYQV010095599.1:0-47973 GCA_963574575.1 Galagoides demidoff
AAACTATAACTGAGAAAACGACATGAAGGCTGTGTTGATCAGTTTGATGGAAGTATTTCAGATTGCATGCGAAAACCCCACACTGTACCCCAGAAGTGCATTAATGTACATAGTTACCATTCAATAAAATTTAAAAAAAAATAAAATAAAATAAAAAAAAAATTTAGAATTTGTATTAATGGTTATTTTTCTATCGCTAATTTTCATTTTTAGGTTCTTAAAAATGTGCTCTTTAATCAATCATCTCAAGCACACCAACAAAATGTTTTCCCCAAGGACATTTTTTAAGTAATCAGGGAAATCTGAATATGAACAAGGTAGAAGATACAGAAAAAGAAGAAAAGAGTGCTGCTGCAGTAATCAAGACAGTGTAGTACTTCCCGGTGAAAACATTTAGGCACATTACTCAGTGGAACCCAACAGAGAGCCCCACAATAGATTCAGACAAATCTGCTCAATTGACTTTTTGGCAAAAGGGTGAAGGCAACTATGTGGGAAATAGTTCTTTCAGCAAATGGTGCTGGGACAACTGGATATCCACATGCAAAAACTGGCCTGGACCTAGACTTTATACCCTTTACAAAAATTAACTCATAAATGGCTCATACACCTCAACATAAAATGCAAAACTATAGAACCTCTAGAAGGTAGCATAGGAGGAAATTGAGACAACCGTAGGTATTAGTATAGACTTTTTAGATGCAAAATCCATGACATAAACAATTACTAAACTGGACTTCCTTCAAATGAAAAATCTTCTGCTCTACAAAAGACATCTTCCATCTTCAGGAGAGTAAGACAAACCACAGAATGGGAGAACATATTTGCAACAGATGTATCTGATGAAGGAGTCTCATACATGATAGACAAAGAACTCTTAAAACTCAACAGTAAGAAAATAACCAGAAAGGAATATGAAAGGATGTCTGATATCTTATGCCATCAGGGGATTGCAAATCAAAAAACAAAGAGATACCACTACATACCCATTAGAATGGTGAGAATCCCCAGACCACTGACAACACTGCACGCTTGTGAGAATATGGAGCAGCAGGAACTCAAGTTCATCCATCACTGGTGGGAATGCAAAATGGTCTGGCGACTTTGGAAGGCAGTTTGGTAGTTTCTTACAAACTGAATGTAATCGTACCCCATGATCCACCTATGGTGTTCCTTGGAATTTACTCAAAGGTACTGAGCTTCTTCACCCAGTTCTCTGGAGTGCCCTCCATCTCCCTCCCTGAAGCTAGAGTTTTAGCAAAATGGCGATCTGATCAAGTTGCTCCTTTATCTGAAACCCTAGTATCTGTAATGCCTAGCACACAAAAACATTCAATATTTGTGAAAGTGTGAAGTTTCTTTCAGACGTTTCCAACTTTACTCCCTACTTTTCATTTTATATTCCAAGAACACACCTCTTTGACATTGACAACATTGTTTCCTTTTCTGTGAGACAGTTTGCCTTGATGATTTCTCTCAGTCAGACTCAAGTGGGTGGTGCTTTCCTTCAGGTTTAACTGACCTGTGTAGAAACCACTTCTTTAGCAATTATCTATATCTTAGACTCCCATAAATGACACGCTTCTAAAAAGGGAACTTTGCCTTTTCTATTTACTGCCTTGATACCTGGTAAAGTGCCTAGCATATAATAAAAACTCAAAAATATAGAAAGGAAAGGGTGTGAGTTCAAATCAGGTTGTGACATACTAAACCACGAACCGGTTAGGGCATGTAGAGTTGGCTTGTTTATTCTTTATTAACAATACTTTTTCATTTGGGGAAGGAAATCATTTAAGTTTGAAGACACAGTAGGGAGGCTGTAATCGGGGGCAGAGATGATAAGAATCAACTATTTTTTGTCTTCATTGTGGAAGAGGTAACAAATAAAAGTATCAGAGAAAAGTAGTTGGAGGCTTTTTCTTTTCTTTCCCTTTTTCTGTTTTCTTTTTTTGAGACTAGCTATATGGTGTCTGTTGAGCACAAATAAGAAGCCTCACAGTCTATTATTAATGGAGTTCAGACAGGAGAACGACTTTGCTGATTTTAAGAGCTTGCCAGAGGCTTTGGGCAGTTTAGGTCAGATCAGCACCTAGAGGCTGTGTAGCTGAAAGAAAGTGGAGAAGATTCTAAGTGGAGAGAGAAAAGTCAAGGACATTTCAGCAATAACACAGTAGCAGCTGACTTGATGAGACGGGTGTTTTTTCACACGTGTTTAAATTTTACTTTATTTTATATCTTGATGAATCCATGTAGCATATAGAATAATTAGAACATATTAATTATTGTCCTCATAATTTTACTAAGGAGGCACTTTTTAAATGAAATGTATATGAGCTGTGAAGTTCAGCTCATGTGTGGTCTGTTGTGTATGGTGAGTGTTACGTGTATTGCTTTGTATTTCTGCCTTCTCAGTGCATCACCTGGTGAGGCCAAGATGGCAGAAGCAACTCAGACTTGGTTCCTAGAAGAGAATGGCTGGTCTTTAGGATATTGTTCCTCTATTTCTAGATCTAAGAAGAATCTGGATTAACCATGTTAGAAAAACATGTCTAAATTAGTCATTGTTTTACCTTAGATGAAAAAAACTGAAGGTGTTTAAACCCATTGCTTTCAAAAATATAAGCCAAACAAATGGGCTCTCGACTATGTTAATAAAAACATGAGAAAAAAATTACCAAGTGATAAAGTAACGTGCTGTACTTGACGCATGGGGAAACAGTTCCAACTGCGTGATCTTAATAAACCTGACCCTTCTGGAGCACAGTGTTCTGATCTGTAAAACAATGGGAATGATAGTTAACTTTATGATAGTTCACAGTATTGTGAAAGACAAATTCGATTCTGTGGTTCTAGATCAAATGGGATGATCACATGGGGAGTTGCAGCCAGGGGAATGTATTGCAGCACATTCATATGCTAATTTAGTTTTAATGCTTTCAGTTGAGATTATTCACGTACAAGTTCCCAAGTATGTAAAGTTTAAAAAAATGTGAAGGTTGATGGGAAAAAAGCTCATATTAGAGGGGCCATTCATAATTCTCCACATTGGAAGGAGGCTTCATTCAATGGCCTAAAGAAACAGATTAATTAAGATAGTTTGAAAATTACTTTTTTGAAATCCAAAATATGTAGTAAATTTTGGAAGGTCTTTTCAGTTTATGAAATGAGCTTAGAATCAGGTATATACCACTGAGGCAGGAGAGAAAAGCAGAAGTGAATCTTGCCCCCATAACTCTGTGCAGATGCAACTGGTTGGGGCACTGTCTTGGCAGCCTGTGATAATCTAAAGTTAAGTAGGAAGCTACTAAGTACAACCTCCACTGCAGCAGATGTTCCTGTTACCTATATGCCCTTAGATAGAAGATGTATGTTGAACCTATGTAGTAGCCTTGTAACTTCCTTTACCTTCCGTTGTCTTTGAGGATAGGCAGCAATGTGCTAAGGGCAAATGCTAGCCTCATCATTCCTGATTCCCGAGATTTTCACTCACACATAAGCCCAAAGACTGCATGAAAGGAAGGCCAGAAATTGGGTCTGTGGGCTTGTTCTTGAGACGCTAGTCTGCTGAGTCTCCCTGGCAAATAAAACCACTTCC
The DNA here is from genome assembly GCA_963574575.1 of Galagoides demidoff. Taxonomy (NCBI): domain Eukaryota; kingdom Metazoa; phylum Chordata; class Mammalia; order Primates; family Galagidae; genus Galagoides; species Galagoides demidoff. The sequence continues at coordinate 3,596 of CAUYQV010095599.1, forward strand.
TCTTCCTACTGGTGCCTGAGAATCTTTTCATCTGCGGTGGCTCCTGCTACAGAACCATGGGTGAATGAAAAAAAAAAAGAAGAGCAGAAAGACTGTAAGGCCAGAGCAGTAAACCTGAGGTTCACTTTCTCACAGCCCAGAGTAATCACAACCCTGGGACCATTAAAGTCTCTTCAGAGCCAATATGCATCTGTTTATTTGCCTCAAGTTCATATTCAAACATCGTTCAGCACAATGTCAAACAGTGGATAGATACCGAAATGGTAAATTAATGAATTAAACAATTTAGGTTGCTAAAATCCGAGGGGATTCCTTTTTTTCTCCTTCACGGTTCAAATACCCTGTGCTTTCAGCTGATTGGACCTCACAAGTCATGTATTCAATCCTGGACATCTTCACTGGGCTCCAAGTCCAGATTAGTGGGTCTTCTGGGTCCTGGATCACTAGTCTCAGGCCTGTAGGAGCAGGGCTGGCCTCAACTTCCTGAGTGCAAGGGCTCTGTGGATAATGGTAGGTGCCCCACCAAGTACTTGTATCCCAGGTTCAGTAAGAACCAGCTTGTAATTTTGTGTAAAGGTTAAGTTTGTCACTGATGGAGCTTTTAAGCTTTCCTTGAGAGGGGTGCTCCAATTTCTTGTTTTCTTTCTCCTCTCTGAAAATGCTGTTACTACTTCTTTGATCATGTGCATTGATTGTAGCTAGTTACTGAAGCAATTTGGTGTGTCATCATTTTTGTCACGAATATGTTGTTTCTGAAGGACTGGGTGTTGACTGATGGGAATGAGAAAGGCACAAGCAGGAATTTTAAGAATGAGAAAGGTGGGATCCGCGTGGAGGAGGAAAGGCTGTGAACTCCAAGTTAAACCACCACATGTGCGTGTAGAATTCTCTGAAATTGTCTTGAGGCATATTTTTCCCCCTCAAAAATCTTAACTAAAATAAAAATACATAAATATCTAATCTTTTCATTTTTATTTTACCCACAAATAATTAAAGAAAATCATTATACTTTGGCATAAAAATTTTCTTTTAAATGTAAAAATCTGTTTCATGGCTGAACACATAAGAATCAAGTGTAAGCCACCTTAAGAAGATCTTAGCTCTGCTTCCTGCTTCTATTCTTTCTTCTCCATTCTATTTTGGAATTAGCTTCTAAGGGATAGCTCACATCACTTCATTTCTTTGGTCAGAAATCATAATTAGATTCTCACAGGTGTTCCCTGCCCAGGTAATTGTTTTTGGAGAGAAAGGTCATGATGCAGTGGAATGACCTTGGGTTTGAGAGTCACACAGTAATAGGTTATTTAAATAGACTCTATATCTATATATATCTATGTGGCCTCAGAGAATTCATTTAAGCTCTCAGAGTTTCAGTTTTTGAATCAATAAAATGGGGGATAATATTAATAATTCATACTATGTAGTGTTGCCACAACTATTTAAGTATAATTAAAAAGCATATCTAATAAAAAGTATTACATAATAAAAAATTAGCTATTAAGTTATGTAATAATAATTGAGCGTCCGTATTAGTCACTAAATAAATTTCTGTTTATTAACTACTGTTCATTCAGCAGTTGATCCTGTACTGTGCTGAACCATTATTCAAATGTACTTTGCTGCACTGCCTTAATCATAATTTTGTTCTGGATAAAGGCTTATTGGTATCTCCTATACATTAGGGACTGAGAAATACATTTGAACTTGATATTACAGAAGAAATATTTATTAAACACCTAAAATGTAAAAGTCACTTTAAACACACACACAAACGTCACCATTACTTACAGTGATCCTTGTTTATTCTCCCTGATTCTATAAAATGATTTATAAATTATGTTCATCTATGATCTTAAAGAAACTGTTCCATGTTTTAGTTCTGTTATTTCCCTGTCCTTGAAGCTTGCCATCAATTCTCCTTGTTTGATGATAAACTCTCAACACGTGTGATATCCGAGGTGGCTACCAACTTGCTCCTCCTCAATGAATTTCAAGGTCTTTCCTGGAATAATTCTAATGAAATGTAATATAAAGTATTAAGGAAAATTTAACATGAATAACCTCAGTGCAAAGAGAGAGACAGACATAATGCCAAAAGTCAATAAGTCATATGTTGGAAGTGCCCCACGTACAGCATAATTCTAGAAAAAAATTAACAAATATTTTAAGAGCTTCCTAAAATGTTTTTTCTCATTTTTTTTCAGTAGCTTTATTTTAGAAGTTATAATTTTTTTTTCTTAAGGGAAAAACCTACCTGGTAAATAGCTTTGGGGTACCTAAAATATCATTATATTCATATTGCTGCTACATCCTCTTGACTTCAATACTCCCACGGTAATTAGTGTAAACTGAAATTTATATAACCCACTTTGAGATTTTGTGACTATGAAGAAGAAAACTTAAGCAATGTAGTGAATAATTCACATTTTAGAATTGTTTTAAAGTTTGTTTTAAAAAAAACTGTATCTCATATGAAAGATGTTATTACGAGATCACAGAGGTTTTTCTGGAAAGAACCTGAAACATTGAGTCTTTTATATCATTTTTATGGTTTAGGGAAAGAAATTATTAGCTATGACTCCATCCCATTTTACTGTTCAATAAGGCTTCACAGATTTGCTAGGATGATGAAGAGCTTTGAAATTATCACTGTGACCAATGTGACAGTTATTCTATAGGTGCGTCATTTTCCCTGTCTTTTGCAGTGAGGTAACATCTGTGAGGAAGGCTCCATCAGAGAGTAGCCAGAGAAGACTCTGATATCTAATCATTCCTTCTTGAAATTCATATTTTTAAAAAACATTCTGAGTGCACTAATAGGTTCCTGACTACACTTTTAGTCTCCAATGAGTCAACTCAATAAAGTGTTAATGCAGCGGAGTTACCTCAGGGAAATATGAAAAAAGGAATCATCCCTGGAGCAAGGATGCTGAGCTTCAGGGTCATTGTCACGGAGGAATGTTGTTTGGGATTCCTTGGCCCAACATTCCATTTTGATGGTCTCAAACTTATTTTTTAGTATTTTCAGAAGTTGAGGCAGACATAAAATACGTAAACTTCTTCTCATGGTTCCAGTTGCCCCATTAGTTCCAGCAGTGTCCCCGGCAGAAAGTCAGCATGGCTGCCAGCCCTTACTGAGGGCGATTTTCTGATGACAGTTACTTAATAGGAAGTTTCTTACTGGATATCTCAATGCACATGCCTCGGGGGGTGGGGCTGCTCATCAATACTTGTGTTAGTGTTTGCAGAGTCAGCTTTAAAAAATGTAAACATCACTATGCATTAAAAAATAACAACACAGCCAAAGTAACATCAATATAGTTAATAGCATTGATAGTAGTGTTATCAAATATTTCGTTTATACTCACATTTCACCAGTTGTTCCCCAAATTTCCTTTTACTACATGTATGTCCAAACTAGCACCAAATCAGCACAATACATTGCATCCCGTCTTCCATCCTATAAGTGAGTCTGAAGTACTGACCCGCTCAGATGTACCATAGACACCCATAGAAAAATTTGTTCCTTTTGTACCTCTTAGAAGCAGTTATTAATTTTTGAGCGTTTTATTTTGCTTCTCCTAAAGTGGGATTTCTACTCAAAAGATAGGATATGTATAGAAACAATTTTAATGCCATATTAGGTCATTGGTAGCTACTTTTCTTTAGTGTAAAGACACAGCATGGTATGATATTTTAGGTCAGAAACTTTTTTTTTCCTCTTGGCTGCAAGGTATATCCCAATAAAACTGTTATTTAAAAATACTTTCAAAACTAGCCATGTGTTCTGGTAGGCACCTGTATCCCCAGCTACTCAGGAGGTTGAGGCAGAGGGATTGCTTGAGTCCAAGACTTTGAGGTTGCTGTGAGCTGTGAGCTGATGTGAGCACTCTACCCAGAATGACAGAGTCAAATTCTGTCTCAAAACAAACAGACAAAAAAAAACCAAACCCTCAAAATTAGATTCAGGGAATTTACAGCCCTTTTATGAAACTAATTTATAGCTCTCAAATGAAAGATACAACTTAATTCTAGCCCAAGAATATGGGGAGGGGGTGGGGTAGGGGAGGGGAGGGGAGGTGGTTGGGTGGTGGGAGGGTGACCGGAAAGATCACTTATATATTTGTCTAACAAGGGTACAAGTGAACTTTTCTAGAACTAGAATATAAATGTTTTGATACAATGACTAAGCAAATGACATGAAATCTATGTTAACCAGCTTGATGAAAATATTTCAAATTGTATATGAAAACAGTACAATGTACCCCATGTTTGCATTAATGTATATAGCTATCAATTAATAAAAAAAAAAAAAGAATATGTTTAAAGGGAATTGTTCTGGTAAAGTTATGCTGTCCAAAGGAATACTTCTAGTCTAGCCCATGATGTCAAACTTTTTATTTTTATTTCAATCACATATATACATTTTCAATTATCATGTTAGAATTATGAATGTTACACATGTAAATTCTGTATATCTGTATATACATGACTGACGAATACGAAAGTTTCTGGTACTTGTATACTTAAATGCATAATTTTTTTGAAAACATAGAAGGTTAAAATGTTTAAATGACCAGAGAATGCATTTCTACATAGCAATACAGAATATAATATATTTTCATGCAATATTTTACTTAAATATATTGTATATATTGCTGGAGGGCATAGATCACACACAGTTTTTAGAAGAAAGTTGAAGATGACATTGAAATGATATGAGATTTTATAATAATATTAGTGTTTTGGTATTCACTGAGATTTTATGGAATTCCAATATAGAGATGATTTTCCATATAGGTCTAGGTTGTTTATATTTATAAATATGGAATTACAGTCTGGCAATGTTTTCCTTTATTTTTGCCTGCTAGCCACTATTTTTGAATGGAGTTTATTCAGATTATCTAATATATAATTATATAATATAAAACTCAGAATTCATTAGTATAGGGGTTAGGTGTGGTCTGAAGGTCAGCTGTCTAACCTTGATCTCTCCTTGCTTAGCTGTTTCCTCACTTGTAAAATGGGAATAATAATATCAACTTGAAATGGTTCGTGTGAGGATTTGGGTGGATTGGTGCATATTAAGTCCTTAGATTAATGCCTAGAGAAAAGAGTGTCCAACCTCTTTTCTTTTCTGTCACACATTGGAAGAATAAGATTTGTCTTGGGCTACATTTTAAATACACAAACACTGTATTTTAATGAAAATACAGTGCATATTAATGCTAGCTGATGAGCTGATATCTGAGACCACAGTTAAGCAAAATATGCCTCAGATAATCTACATGCCCCCCCAAGGGTGGCAAATTGGACACCCTGCTAGAATGTTAAAGATATTCAATGAATATTAGCTGGAACTGAATTATGTCCTTCATTTCTTTCCTCTCCTTAAAAATAGTCATCAAAAGAGGCAAGAAGACCATGAGTTTGAAAATTAACATCCCAGTAAAGTATTCAGCAATAGATAATATGAAAAATAGACATCCACTGAGTTTTGCAAAATCCAGATGGTTCTTTGCTGACTTTTATTATTTGTCAAAAAAGAGAGTTGAGAAACCAAGAAATAGTTTTCAAGAATTTATAGCTATTTATGTGAACTCCAGCAACATTTGGAGGGACATTCTGTGTTTTGAAGAAAGAAGGCTCTGGAACCATATTACACTCCCTGTGCCATTTTTTCAAGTTGCTTTTAGAAAAGGTGGTCCAGGCTGGGGATATCAAAAGAGATAATTTTTGAAAATCATTATTTAATTTCTTAAGTGATTGTTAGGAATCTTTTGAATTTTGTTTGGATATTACATGAATAAGTAGAACTTTACTATCTCAATTTTTGGTTTATCAACAACAATTACTGATAGGGGCTGCCAAATGGTTCCCTGTGTGTATCCCAGTTAAAACAAACCATCACTTATTCAGACTAATAGGATCTGGTGGAATGTCTAGCTTGCAAAATATTACAAACTAAATTTTTTTTTTGCATTTTTTTTTTTTTTTTGGCCAGGGCTGGGTTTGAACCCACCACCTCCTATATATGGCGCTGGTGCCCTACTCCTTTGAGCCACAGGCACTGCCCTACAAATGAAATTTTTATATAAAAGAAGAATTATTTTTATATAACAGAAGAACTATGGCTAAAGCTGCATGAAATATTCATTGCATAATAAAGTTTGTGATAAAATCTTTTTAGTGAAGAGACAATAGAATATTTTAATTAGTTCACTATTAGTAAATAATTGATGCTTTTCAAATAATTGAGTGGATTTTCAGATAGTTGGTTCCAGGCAGGAGTTAATTCTCTTTGTAAACCATGCTTTCTCTGATCTTTTTTGGAAAATGGCTACTGCAAAAGGGACATCATAAAATTTGGTAGGGCTTTAGTGTCTAGCATTGATTTCTATTCATGTCCAAAGACCACATAAATCAGTGATCTAAGCCTTATTTGTTTTCATGAGGGTGTTTGTAATGTAAGGATGTTACATTATGGGGTCACTGAGTGGAGAAAATACTGTCAGCCTATGAATGTAACCTCTAGGAAGGCAATAAGTGACTGCCCTTTTAAGAAAGAAAAAAATGCATTAAATTTGTAATATTCAGTCACATTTGACTTCTGCAATTACATGAGGTGCTCAATGTGACATGTATTTATCTTTTATAATTGGTCTCTCTATGTTTTTTATTAAGTCTTTTGTACATAGATCATAAATACATTTATGCCATTATAGGATTCAATGTGATGATTATTTGTACCAATTGGAATGTTTACATCCTATTAATCAACATAGCCTTCACCACTTTTACTCTGTTACAGGATTAAGATATACTGAGTATTACAATTTTAATACAGTTTTTGTCCTTTTTTAAAATATATGTACTTTCTTTGGTACCCTTGTATGTAAGGACCAGTCAGGCAGGGTAAGAGCTGAACCACAGAGAGTCAGCACCAGGTACTGTAACCTCGGGCAAATGCCTTAGGTTCTCTCAGATTCTATTTACTCATCTTTGAAATAATTAGGATGCTAAAGCACACATATCAAAGGTCTATTGTGGGGATTAAATGTTGTACCATATACAAAGGGTTACATGATACAATGCGCAGGAAAGTGCTTAGGGGTGTCTCACAGGGTGACTTCGTTAATGTGCATCACCTAATTCCATAGTTTTGCTGGCAACAGCTAGCGGCTCTGCTCTCTTCTCTTATCACTGCCACACGTCTGATTCTGACTGACCTCTGCCATTTTTTAGTATCTTTCAAACACTTCACATTTAACATGTCTAGCATGGAGGTTTTAGTCCTCAAAACCCTGTTCATTACCTACCCCATCTTTTCCATCTCAGTCAATGGCACAGCAGTCCATCAGTTTACTTAATCCATCAACTTGGTGTTCACCTTTGAGTCTCTATGTCCCTTTACTTTCCTCATCTGGTCCACCAGCAGCAGCTTACAGCTCAGTTGAGTGGCTCACCCTACAGCTTGCCCTCCCTGCATCATTTGCCCCTAGGGAAGATCCAACTATCTCCCAGTGGAAATATCTGGAGAGCTTTCACTCACAGAGGAACTGCGTGAGATTCTGGCACAATGTCCAGGCTGGGGCACAAAACCCTTTTCTTTGTGTCTCTGCTGCAGAGGCTGATGTGGGATGTCTGTCAAAGGTGCTCTTGGTCAAGGATTGAACGAGGGGAAAGAGAGAAAGGAAAGGAGGAGACTATTTCCTGTAGTACTGTAAGGTTAAGATTGAGTCTTTACCTGACAGGAAAGAGTCTAGACCCCAGAAAGATGGAGTCTATTTAAATAGAGTCTTTCTCCTGCCAGAGGGTGGTGACCATTCTCCTCAACCTTTCAAAAGCCTAGAGGCAGAAACAGCCTGCTTTAGGGTCCCTTTAAATCCACACCTTTGTAAATAAATCTTCCTCCTCAGTCATCTGATTTGGGGAGTGAACACATTTCTATTGAGACCCCAACCAACACAGGAGTAAACATGGGTTGTCTTTGGAATTAAGCCACAGCAGGGCACCCAATGTCCTCTGATCTGGTGACACTGCGCCTTACTGTGCCCGTGTGCTGGATGTTACACAACATGGTCGCCTAGAGTTTTAATTGGAAGTCAGGTGTGGGGTTTCTCCTCAAATGATTTCATGCTCCTGCAACCCTGCAGGCTAAGTGTTGGAGTGAGAAGAAGGCAGGACATATGTGAGTTTGACTACTTGTTTTCCTTTGCGGTACTCCTTCAGCTCACAAGCCACTGGAAAAGGAGTCTTCTCCCATCCTCCTCTTGTCTGGATATGACTTCTCTCTAAGTATCTTCTTCCCTTTCCAGTATCTGGAGCTATAATGCTTGGATTTTCTTCCTTTTATTTGTAGTATACTCTCTTTATTTGAAGGATTAATTCAATGAATTTTAAGTACATAAAATTTATTATATTTTGTATATACATGTTATTAAACGCATGTGTATTGATTTACATAAAAATACAACGCACATTAAGATATGGAACACTTATTTACATATGAATATCATCTTATTTATCCCATAAAGTCACTTAAATGTTATATCCTGTATTGTATGCTATACAAAATATGGTACATGCTTGGATTTGAATAAAAATGTTGCTATTTCTATGACCTATAATTTCCATTATCTTTAAATCCTTTTATCCTGTTTTATACAAATGTGGGTATACTAGGTTAGAGACTAACTTTTGAACCAATTTCAATTTTTTTTATAGTTCAGCTATACATCTGTCAATCTATTATATGCTAATTGTAATGCTTTCTTCGTGTTTTTCTATTGCTATTTTCTTGTTTCCTTACCACCAAAATTCTCTATAATCTAAATAATTAGAAATTATATATTCTATTTTTGCTCCTAATACTTATTTTAATGTCAGATTTACTACTCTTAACAACTATGTGATGCAGGAACCATTGTTATTCCCAAGGAAATGTGTATATACTACAAGATTGTATACACCTCCCTCCCAATTGACGACTTGGAAGTTTCTTTTTACACTAGGTAGCATCAAAGTTAATATTATGGACAAGCTTGCTACTTTCCCCTCTCCCTATAATTAAAAATATCTGTCCTGTCTACAGATACCTTCTATTTTACTTGTCTTTGGGCATTTAGAGCTGGCAAGAGAAAAATCCGAGGTCAGCCTGATTTTTGTGCCTTTATAGGTAATCTGAATGCTTGCAAAATTTTATCTTTATCCTTTAAATTTAAAAATGTCACCAGGATATGTCTAGGTGTTGCTTTCTTTTTGTTAAATTTGAAAGGTACCCTGTGAGCTGTTTCTACTTGTAAATCTAGTTTATTCTTCAATTCTGGAAAATTTTCTTCAATTAGTTCCTTAATTATTGTTTCAACTCTATTTGCTTTGTCTTCTGTTTCAGGTAATCCTATTATATGTACATTGTACCTTCTAGATCAGCCCTCTAGATCTCTCTTTATTTATCTTGATTTCTTTCCCCCTTTTCTCTGAATTCAGTGGGAATTTGTCTTGTTTTGCATTTACTTCAGTTATTTCATTTTGTGGATGATTCAGCTTGCACATTCCTGTTAATTCTCTCAACTCTCTAATATTTTCCAAGCATTCTGATATTACCCTTTTTATCATTGTGCATAGGGTTTGAAGATTCTGTATACTATTAATTTCAATCCTTTCTATCTCTTCTGTTTTCACCACTATATCTATTTCAAGAGGAGGCATTTTCTCAATTACTTAGCTGCTCTTTCTTCCAAACTAAGGTATTATGACCTTTTCAGTAGCTCTTCTTAGCAAAAAGACTCAAATCAAAGATTCAATGGTTGGATTTTCTGAGAAACGTGATATATAAGAGAAAGGTATAAGCAAATACCTATTTAATATTTTCAAACTTTCTCACTCCTCTGCTTAAAGCTCTTCACTGGCTTCCCAACTGCACATGACTTGTAGTTCCATCAGCCTTATCTGTGAGTTCAGCAGGATTTGGCTTCTGCTTGTGTTTCCAACCTGTTTCCCAACATTCTTAGACACAATGTTGTGACCTTTGCGCATGCTACTCCCACTCTCTGAATGGCCAACTCTTCTTTTCCTTTAGGTCTTTTATAAAAAACCATTGTCTTCTCTGACCCCCCTCTGCTACAACCTTGACCCCTAAAATTATTATTCTCTATATTGTTCTTTAGATTGTTTCAGCCATATATTGTACTTACCATACTTGCCATCATTTTATTCATCTCTTACGTTTATTTGTTTTATTTACCATACCCACCAGGAAGGAGGCTTCATAGCATAGATATGATATGATTTTGACACCACTCTATTCCTGGCTGATAGCACAATGTTTGTCATAAAGCAAACACAGTAGAATGAGAAGTTGGATGGAGTACGATATCTGGTATGGTGGAAGTACCTAGTAGATACTGGCTAGTATTGCTGTTGTGAAATAGCACATGCTCTAATTAGTAAGTGATAAGCTGAGAATATCTACTACCTTGAGGCATACTGTTTTATTTTATGTGCCTTTATTAGAGGACCTTCTGGAAGAGTTATAAGAAACAAGCACGATATGTAACATGGTATCTAGGCTGCTATATATGACCTTGGCAAACTTTCTCCTTTGTACTGACACCTTGCAGTCTTTTGAATTTCCTGTACCCTTTTAAATGGAGCTTTCTATTTGAAGTATTCATCTCTCACTCTGGGGGCAGCCAGCTGCCACCTTGTGAACAGCTCATGAAGAGGCCCATAGAATAAGGAAATCAAGCCTCTGGCCAGCAGTCAGTAGTAAGCTGGGGCTGCCAACAGACACATGGCTGAGCTGGGACACAGACTCTCTAGCCTCATCAGACCCTCAAAATGACTTCACAACCAGCCAACAGCTTGATGGCAGCTTTGTGAGAGACCTTGAGCCAGGAAAACACAGCTGAGTGGCTTCCAAATTTCCTATCTTCAGAAATTATGTGAGATAGTAAATGTTTTGATGTTTTAAGTTTCTTAGATTTGGAGTAATGTGTTAAAAGGTGATCAATATTGCAGACTTTGATACCTGGACATGGAGTGTTATCAAAATGAAACCTAGTACACGCAGGTGACACCGAAACTTCACAGTGGACTTTGAGGAGGGTGTTAGACTTTAAGTACCTGGAAGGGTGTTGACCTTGAAGAACTCTTAGGACCTCTGAGAAGTGTGGTGAGGACTCATAAGAAAATGAGGACAATATCTATCACTGGAAAGCGGAGGGGAGGGTGGGAAATCTTTATGAGCAAGCTCAGAGAGTTCGGCACTGTTGTGAAACACTGTTGTGAAAATTAGAAAAGTTGAAATGTGAAGAGCAGAAAATGTGTTTAATGAACTAGATGATCTCGCTGAGGAGATTCCCAGTGGAGGACTGCACGGCCCACTTGGTTTCCTTAGGCTGCTTATTATGCAGTGTGAGAGGAGAGGAATAAACTAAAGGAAGGACTGTGAAATGAAATGAGTCATGACTTGAAGTGGTGCAACAACTTTTGAAAATCCTCAGTCTCCTTAGATGGCAAACCATGCAAAAAATGAAGTAATGGCTTCTGAGAAGAGATCATTAAGGTTCGTGGTTCAAGAGTGTCACAGCTAGAAGACAATAGGGCAAGACATGTCAAAATTCTTAGGGACAATCATTTCTACCCCAGAAATCTCTATCGTTATTAAGAGTGCTTGTTCTCCATGTGCTCAGATGTGAAATTTCACTAGGGTAGATTTTCTAAAACCAGTCATTCATGTATTGTTGTCAGGATTTTTGCCATACCTGTAGGACACTTATCCTATTTTATTTATTTATTTTTTAGATTGAGTCACATTTTTACTTAAATAACTTATTAGTCATTATGAAATTTACTATGGATAGCCAGCTATCTTGTGATCAATAGGAAGTAACTGTGAAAATATAAAGTAAAGCAAATAAAATAAAATAATGATATCCAATTAAAAAAGAATAGAGTGTTGCAGTCAGATCTTTTTTTCTTTTTTTTTAAAATTTTTTTTTAGAGATAAAGTCTCACTTTATTGCCCTTGGTAGAGTGCTATGGAGTCACAGCTCACAGCAATCTCCAACTCCTGGGCTTAGGCAATTCTCCTGCCTCAGCCTCCCAAGTAGCTGGGACTATAGGTGCCTGCCACAATGCCTGGCTATTTTTTGTTGTGGTTTGGTCAGGGCCAGGTTTGAACCTGCCACCCTCGGTATATGGGGCCGGCACCCTACTCACTGAGCCACAGGCACTGCCCCTGCAGTCAGATCTTTTAAGAACTCAGGAATATCAAAGTTGGTACCTTAAAATACCACTTAATGTCTTAAATGGCACTCTAAAGAGATTAAGATTGAGCCTCACAGTTCCTCTCAATCAAACAAAGGATTTCTAGTATATCCCAGGATATATCCCTCATATATCCCTTAATTTTGATTTTTGTCTCAGGAGGTAGACTCCAGTAAGATTCATAGGAGACCTACAAAGTTTTAAAAGAAATTATACAAGCAGAAAAATCTCCTCCTTGGACTGAAAGGCACGGAGAGAGAAAACAAAATGAAAGTGGTATTTAGACTCCCAGATTCTTCTGGCAGGAAGGAGGCTGAGAAAAAGACTCACCTGAGAAGTTGTACTACCTTTCATGAAAGAAGAAAGGAAGATGGAGAGGATGTAACCTAAAACTTAGAGGGGAGGGCTGAAGGCCCTGGAGAATTATTCCCAGACCTTGGGACTTTCATCAAGGAATATCCAGTATTTGCTTATCTGGATTTCATAGCTGCTGTAAACCTATAATCCTGGCCTCCTATTATTTACTCACACCTTTGTGTAATTCCGTTGTACATTATTCCAGGGTTTATCTGTGTGACAAGAAAGCATACAGCAGAGGTGATGGTGTGTCATTCAAGATTAGGTCATCAGGGGCTGAAGCTTCCCTCTGTGTGCACGCACCCTCCCCCCTTTATCATCACCTTCACTGAGTATGTTGATATTTGCTTTTTTGGAACCCTTTAAGGATATCTGCAGGAGTATTATTTTAATAGTATAATTAATGGGATTTGTGTCCTTTACAGTTTGCATAGGATAGCCCTAGGTTATGCCTATTGTTTTAGCATAATTAAGTCTCCCCTTTACCCTGGATTAGATGATAAATTATATGACTAAATTTTCTATTAATATCTCTCATATCCTACATATCCAGCCATATGTCCATTTACATGTTCTAAAACCATGTTGTATGTGGGGTGAACGTGTGTGTGTGTGTGTTTGTGAGCAAAACAGAGAAAGAGACAGAAAGAAACAACAAAAGCTGTTTGTATGAACCAAGCATTTCAATTTCTTTTGTTATGTTGCTTATTATTCCCTCAACCTTTCTGGCCAAAAAGTAACTATGAAAGTGAGAAAAGTCAAGTGCCTTAATAAGGTAACTGGTAAGGTATCATTCCCTGTTCTTACTTGTCTGGGAGATTCTTAACCTTTGAGGGTCAGCTTATCCTGGTCTTAGAACAACCAACTTTTTTGTAGATATTTCAAGTGTGTTTTAAATTTATTTTATTTTTATTTTTTTTCCTTTCATGCAGGAATTGAAATTTGAAGGGGAAGGAGTCAACCAATACATTCCTATGTCAAGTTTAAAGACTGACAAAATGTTTAAGAAGTATGTTCCTTAATGTTAGATATAATGTGTGTTTTTTTGGTGTGTGTGTATTTGTGTGTGTTTGCTTTGCTATGGATTAAATACAGGCCAATTATAGGTGACAGGGACCTTCTGGTTTGATTCACCCTGGGTGTTAGTTTTTTGGAACCATGACCCCATCTCATCCTGGGATATCCTCAGATCCCTTCTTTCATGTGATGTCTGGAGAGAGATAGTATAGCTGGTAGTTGTGTCTTATTTATCTTCTAGAAAACAAGAAACTCCTCAGTTCCATGTAGGAAGTCTGGCTGGATATGAAAATCTCAGCTCTTGCATTCTAATTTGGAGGCACAGACATAGCAGGTTTCTAGGCAGTTCTAAGTTGGTTGGCCTCACTTGGAATTTCATTCCTTACCTTTATGACTATGTTGGCCATGGCAAAAGAGGTAACATTCCTTGACATCTCTTCCTGTTAGTAAAGCAGGAATAATAATACCTTGTTGGATTATTTTAAGGGTTGGATGGAATAAGGAATATAATGTATTTGAAAGGATGCCTTGGATATGCTGAGCCCTGGATAAATACTAGGTAATGTTGCACACCGGGTTCTCAGCAGGGATCAATGTTGTCCCCCTGGTCATGTCTAGGATGTTTTTGATTGTCACAACTGGGACTGGGGGTTGCTAGTGGCATCTAGTGGGTGGAGGTCAGGAATCCTGCTAAGTATTCTACAATGCACAGGGCAGTCCCCACAGTGAAGAATTATCTGTTTCAAAGGGTCAGCACTGCTAGGGTTCAGAAACCCTGCGTACATCAGTGCTGCTCATTTGATGCTATTTTCTTGAATTCCTACCCCTGCTAACAGTGCTAATAAAATATCACTGGAGTAGGATCTACCTCCTGTGGGGGTTACTTACTGTCTGAGAGGATAGGCCGGGAGACAGGACTGTTTAGTACTAGGGCATCACTTCAGCTGTTAGGAAGCATAAGGGAGAGGCCACTGAAATGGAGAACGGTGGTCTCCCAGGCCCAGAATTTCTAATGTTAGGACTTTATATTAAGAGAATGGCCAGGGAAGTCTACAAGACTTTATATGTGAGAGAATTAATTTTAGATTACCTTACAATAGTGAAAATAGGAATTAACTTCAATATCCAGCAATAAGTGATCATTTAAATCATTTATGGTAAATGCTACTGGATAATACTCAAATACTATGCTGCAGTAAAAAAAAAACCTCATGGAAAAATGCCCATAACATACAACAAGATGGGAAATATAGGTTACCAAACAACACACATATTTAAAGTGTCAATCATTTTTTACAAAGAGAAAAAGTAAGTCTAGCTACGTAGCTGTGAAGAATCGATGTCTGCATTTTTCCAGTGGTTATCTCTGGGCTGTGGACTAATGGGTGACTTGGAGCGGGGAGGCACTTTTTGTATAATTAAAAACATTTTTTTTATAATGCACAACACATATACTTACATAATCATAAAATTAATAAGTGCTCTAGAAGAGGGAAAACAAGAATAATAACATGCCTTAGGACCTGATGCAAAAGCGAACTGCTGTCTGGTTCTGCTGACCTAGAATACGATTGCTCCAAAGAGACACAAATCCCCAGGCTTATCGCTAGGTACCTGGTATCAGGTTAAAGAGGTGACTTAACCTTTTGAAGTGTATTGTGCTCCTTTTTCACTTTAAAGAAGGTATTTTTAGCAAACCTTTAATTACAAAGAACCAGAACTGTAACCAGGGACTGTGTTTTCTTTAAGAGTAGAATCATGCATTTTGTGTGTAATTATGGAGACTACGTTTTGTAGGCTATTTCTGAGTGCTTCACAATTCTCCTCACCAAGAGCACCTCACAATTCTCCTCATCTTCCTTTCCAAAGAAGGAAACTGAGGAAATCATCTCTCTGGGGTTAACATAAAATGTTTACTAATGAAATCTGTTTACCTTTATAACTGTGTAGTAAGGCCATTAAAGGCAGCAGATACAGTAGTTTAAAAGTAATAAAATTTACAACAAAGTGTATTTAATTTGAAATTGAATTGCCAGCAAATGGGTGTCCTAATGAACCCTCGTGTCAGTGTAGCTCTAACCAAATTAAGGGAAATCATTTGTATCACAGGAAACTAAATCAACAGTGAGACCCAAAAAGGCTATTCCTCTGGTGGGGGCACAGTCATTGTCACAGATGGCCCTGCTGCTGGAATTAAGCTGAAGTCAGGAGAAGTGAGATACGAGACCCTTCTTAATTCCAGTTAAATTGATAAGGCAGAAGAGCACTATCAAGACATGAGAAGCTAAAAAGAAAAAAGAAGAAGAATAAAAAAAGAAAAGGAAAAAAGAAAAGGGAGAAAAAAAGGAGTCAACAATAATTGTCAATAGGAGAAAAAAAGCCTAGAGAGCATTTGGAGGGTAGAAATAGATCTTGGTCTTTAGCCATTGCATTAAAAAAGAAACATTTTAAAGTTTGTATCATCTTAGCTACTATTTTTTTTTCTCAACGTTTCACTAACAAATTATAACATTGAAGGAGGGGAGGACAGAAAATGAAGGGGCAAAACGTCTTATCCAGTGTTTGAGCTTCTGATAATTTCTGAAACAAGTGACATTTTAATTGGTGGGATATCCATGGCTAACATGGAGTCAGCCTTCCCTTCCCTCCTTGAACTGACCGCAGCACCTGTAATATGTTGTTTATTTTATTTCTAGTTAATCAGGCAAAATGTTTAAGGAAACCATCCAACCGGGTTTTGTTACATGCCATTGTCAATTTCTCTTCATTTTATCTTTCCTTGCTTATACCTGCTGCAGAACTGCGAGTCAGCCATTCACTTCTGACCCAAGCGTATGTAAAAAGGACAGCATAGCCCAGCTCAGTACACTCAGAGAAGTAGCTAATGGCTCAAAGGGAGCAGCAGGACCCTGCTGGAAGGTGAGGCTCTTGCCACTGACTTTTTCTCAGATGCAAAAATGTTAATTGATGAGATCAATTGTATTGAACCAGTGGCCCGCTGTGCTTTTTTGTCCTGTAGGACTCTTCAGAGAAACAGAGTTATAGTAAGTCTTAATAAATATTTTTTTTTTCCCTGATGAGAAGTCTATGCTTAAAATAGAATGGTTAAAACCTGTCAATGGCCAAGCGGCTGGAATTCCTCAGAATACAGCGTCAGTGGAACCAGGCTCAGTCCCACTAGACAATGAGGCAGGCCTGCCACCATGCAAATGAGACAAGGCTTGAGATTTGATGAATCTTCTATCTCCTTTTCCTACTCAGCTGACACTTGCTTTGAGGAAGGTTGTAAATGCAAGAGAGATTGTGGTGTAATTCCTCAGACTGGCATTTCTGCCCCCTAGTCACCATTCGATTATCTTCCAAATTGCTGTGTTTCAGAGAGATAAAGATTTTTTTATGGCTTGCTGACTTGAAACAACCACAAGAGCGGGCGAAGAGATGGCTAAGTGGCCATGCATAGTAATTCCATTGGTAAATGACAAAATCTTTGTTTGTATGACATTTCCAAAATTACTACAGAAGATGAATCTGAAATACAAAATGTCACATTTGGCATGCAAAACTATCACAATATATTTCAGTATAAAATTCATAGAGGCGTTTAATTTAGAATGTGTTTAATAACTCAGTCTGCCTGCATCAGTAATCCTGCCTTGAGGTTTCAAAAGATTGTCTTATTTATTCACATGGTGTTAATTTTTAAAATATTTTTGGAAACCAAAATATTAAGGTTAAGTCTTTATTGTTAATTAAGATTTTCTAATTAAACCAAAAATAATTGTTATTCCGATTAGTTTTTAAGTATGACTTGAATGAAAAAACAAAGGAAGTCGAACAACTTTCACTACTTATTTAACTGTGATTTAATTCTAGAAGCATTCTATCTATATGGAAATATATATTATCTCTCATAAAATAAAGTCTAGGAGGTATTTAAAAGTACTTACTGTTGGCTGCAGATTAACTGGTGGTACCTACCAACTTGGGTGGCCAAGGCAGTAGTAGCTTCCTTCCAAAAATGACATTATTTTTGCTTACAGCACAATGTAACAGAGAATTCTTTGAGGTCAAATTATTCTGAAAACTATTAGGGACTTATGAGTATTGAAACTATGACTTAATGACAGTTGAGTTATTAATAATTCCAGTTTAATTTTTGTTTAATCTAAAACAATAATCCATTAAAATATCAATTTGTATGCACTTTTCAGTACTTATTAAAATTGAAAATGGCTTGCTTCTCTCAGCCGTAGGTGAACAATGAAATTCAAATGTTCTGTGAAATATCCACGTATCATGTCCTGTAGTTACATGTAATATGTGCTTTTTAGTTTTAAAAAGCACCTACAAATGCTATTCCTTCGTTTCTTGACTCTCATTTGAAGCCTATGGGGCAAGCTGACATTATGTTGGAAGTGTAGAAGTCTTTGATCGGGTGAGGTGTTAGTCTGACCCATTTTGTACTTCACCTATCAATGTGGCATTATGGTGTGCGATTACTGTTGTAGGTCAGGGCTGTCACCTTTCAAACTCGGAGTTTGAAGCTTACTGCCCATGTTCACCAACCCCAGGTATCTTAAAAGGCAAGCTGTGTGGTTTTTAGAGGTGTTTGGTTTCCTGTTAATTCTATCTCATTATCATAGATGAATGGTTTCTGATGTCACAGATCATTAACATACCATGTTGAAAACTTGCCTAAACTTTCTCTCCCATCATGGGTAGCTTTGCCTTTTGACCCCTAATTACATATCGGGTGTCCTCATCTGTTATCGTCGCTAATCTTGACAATTACAGGTTGAGAAAAAATAATTGTCTACTTTCTCCCCCCCAGAAGCCTTTTGTTGCTAAATTGCGCGGTTTTGCCCCGTTCCTGCCTAACTCAAGGACTGCCCCTTCTATGGAAGCTGAGCAGTCTGGGTCACCTCGGCCTCTTGAGATACGGATCAGATGCGTGAGAGGCCTCAAAGACAAGGCTCCACAAGGCTCTTACCTCCTCAGAGTGTCCCTGCTTGGTCAACTAGGGGGCTGTGTCTTGTCATGCTGGCAGACGGAGCAGCCAAAGAACAGAACACACCCAGTGAGGCACAACGGGAACTTCTACGACGTGGGGCTGTATTTCCACGACAGCCTTTATGTGGTAAGCTGTCTGCTCACACCTGCTCTTCCCCCTTCTCTACCTTGTACATGTGGTGTTCGATAATACACTTCGTGTAATAAACATAAAGGATTTATTCTGTAGGCAGGCATACGTGTATTCATTCAGCAAATGCCCCGTAAGCACCACTTGTGTGTGAAACACTGTTAAGGGCACCCTAAGTCCTGTGTCAAATGCAAATGCCATCCTTATTCATCAAGAACACATTTTATGGCTTCTTGGTATAGTTTTTCCCCCTTGGAGAATGTGCAAACTCAGAGGTCACTGACGTGTGCGTGTTGGACGTAGTACATGTGTAGTACTCATGGAAGCAGCCAGGGGCACTGATTTCAGGGGAAAACCAGACTGTAGGTAAAAGAGAGTCAGCAGAACTGCTCAGGAAATTCATGCTGGTTAGAGGGCAGGGTGTTCACCACACAAAGGAGTTCTGCGGTCTCCTCTAGAATGCCTTTGCATGGTAAGCCTCCTTCCCTTTATTGGGAAGTGAGCTCCCTTGCAAGAATGGGGGTGGGGGGAGGTGCAGGCAGCATCAAGTTACCCTGAGAAGTAGGGAGGGGAAGCTCAGCTCCCACGGGTGTGAACACCCCCACACACTGTGCCTCCCAGGGAACTGCAGCCTAACATAAAAGAAAGAAATTGGGCTGAATTTGTCCCAGACTGCTCATCTCAGGTAGATAGGGTGGGTACGGGGAATGGGCACAGACCTTTCACAGACATAAAATTGCCTTTTCACTATTCATGTGAATTTCTAAAAAATATATTTAAGAACTAATATAGGTATCACAGGATGATATTTAAGAGGAGAGTAATTTCTCTCTAAAA
The DNA here is from genome assembly GCA_963574575.1 of Galagoides demidoff. Taxonomy (NCBI): domain Eukaryota; kingdom Metazoa; phylum Chordata; class Mammalia; order Primates; family Galagidae; genus Galagoides; species Galagoides demidoff. Next base: position 23,220 of record CAUYQV010095599.1, read on the forward strand.
TAGAAGTGTACTATCTTTCTCCATTTCCCCTTATGTTTTATGTTTAAAAGTATCCTTTTTATTAGTTTTATCATGGGATATTTCACTAAAGGTGGTAATATACACTTCACATGATTATTTTAGATAATATATTGCATTTATTCTGGTTATTGAATGACCAACTGACAAAATTTAAATGGAGAGTATAGCCGTAACAGAGTCTTTTTGTCAAGTAGATGTATAAAGAACCAACCTATAGGGCAGGAATTTACCTCCAATGCGTGAGAAGAAAACAGATTTTCAAATTTTATTTTTTACGACCTTAACTTTTTAGGCATCCAAGACCCTTGAGTACAGTGGCTACTTTTTATTTGTATTTTTACTGAGCAGCAGCTCCATAATGAATTGCAAGAAATGGAAAAATATAGTGTCGATACTGACACTGTTGAACAATAACTGCAAAGTCTCAGGTGACCACTTTGTGGTTTAGAAGTTAATAGGGGTTCAAAACAAAAACCAAACCCAAACTGGCCTGTTGGTGGGGCAGGTAGTATTATACATAGGCATTTAGTGAATTTCACAGATGTAGGGGAGGAAAAGACATTTTCTTACCCACCACAAGGTTCATGGTTGCGCTCTGGATATCGAAAATAGATTGACAAGAGAAAAGCACACACATTTATTAAATATGAATTTAATAAGGTCCCAGGAGAACCTTCTGAAATAAAAATTCAGAAAGAAACAATCGGGTAGACTTGTGTATTTTTATACTTAGGTGTGAAGGGTGGGAAGTTGTGGGAAAATATAATTGAAGGACAAAAAGTATGATCTAATGGTAAAAACTGGAGGGAACGTATCAAAGACTATTTGTTCAGATCTTCTTGTCATCTCTCGCTGTGACTTCATTTCCTTTTCTCTGGTTATGTAGTAGAAAGGACTCCTCTTAAATGAGGCTCTTATGACCTGCTTCAGGGGAGAAGAGGAGGAGAAGGTGAGGGTGAGAGGTGACCATCCTACTGAATAGGTAGGGTAGCCAGTGCAAATCCCATCATAGCTTAACTTTAAGCCATATCCACTGCCAACTTCAGATAGAATTTGGAGAACTGGTAGTAATGATGGTAGTAAAGACAGCAGAAGTCTCTGAAACAGGCACTTAAACTCTTTCTAGGAAAGAAGAAAAAAGGAAAAGATTCACCCAGAAACCAAGCAAGCCTCAGTTGACTCATCTGCGAAATGGGTATAATGATGCTTGGCTACCAAAAGCATGTGAGAAATAACTAAGCCAGGGCTTACAGAAACACACAGTGTGAATATATAGTAAGAATTCAAAAGCCTCTTGTATTATTATTGTTGTAATTATGCTGTATCTTTGATAGTGAAGCTCCCAAACTTTTACCCGCTGGACTTTTCTTTTAATTAATACAATGAATTTGTATCTTTCAGATAACTTTCAAATTAACCTTCGGTTGGGAACAATGTAGTTAACAGTTTTTTCCCTCTATTAAGAGACCCCAAAGGCCTTGTTAAGAAGCATGATGTATATGTGAGGGGTGTAAGTCTAGGTTGGGTGTGGGATGCCCTATCTCCTGGGATAGCCTAGTGCCTGTCAGGACTAGAATTGGAGGGAACGTATTAAGAAAGCATTGGGTGTAGGTCAGCCTCTGAACTGAGATCTTGGTTCTCACTCTTTGCCTCAAGAATGTGATGGTAGCTGGGCATTTAACTAATAATTTGCAAAAGGATCTGATCGGTGCCTAACAGGCAATTACATTCAAGTACCTAAAATTTTAAAGCATGAACTAGAATATAGAACAAAGACCATGTAAGGAAGTTGCTTTTTGGATCCATTTGCATGAATAACTCTCTGCATTGAAAGGCAATGTGAAGTGTTTTCATTGTTATCATCTGTTTAGATGTCCATATGCTGGCTCTTCCCATTAGAATAGGAACCATATCTATTGATATGTTTACTTGGTAGAGCAGTGGTCCTCAAACTTTTTGGCACCAGGGACCAGTTTCATGGAAGACATTTTTTCCATGAACCAGGGGACCTAGGAGTTATTGGATTCTCATAAGAAGCACACATCCTTCATCCTCTACATAACTAGTTACAGTGGGGTTATCTTTCCTGTGAGAATCTAATGCCACAACTTATATGACAGGTGGAGGCTCAGGCAGTGATGTGAGCAATTGGGTTGCCACTGTAAATACAAGTGAAGCTTCTCTCGCTTACCTGCCTCTCACCTCCTGCAGTCCTAATGGGCCACGGACCAGTGCCAGTTTGCAGCCCATGGGTGGGGACCTCAGGGATAGTGGATATTCCCTGTGAGCTGCTAAATGATTCTAATAGAATATGCTACGGATAAAATGCCAGGAGGGATCAGAGGAGGGGCAAGTGCATCAAGAACATCTTCAGGTGACACCACTAAGAGATTGAGGCTGCACAGAGTTAAAACCTGCATCATGTCTGGGGGAAAAAAAGGAGGCTGGCAATTGCTCCAACAATGAAATGCATTTTTCCTTTCTGCCAAACAGAAAACAAAAATATCTTGAGCTAGTTGAAATTGGAACCCCAAATTTTCTTCCCCTGTGTCAGAAACAAACAAACAAATAAAAAATAATTACCTCCTGCCACAGTCAAGAAACATTTACTCTTTAACAGCCTGACAAAATGTCACAGAATTACATTCATCCCTTGGTATCACCTAGCAAAATCCTGGATCCCCAAAGACATACACTGGGCTATTTCACATTCAGTGTGTATAAGAAAAGTACAAAATTCAGGGCAAAAACCAAACAAGAAAAGCACCAAAACATCCAGAACTTGACAGGCATGAGAAGTCATCTGAGGCTTTTTGCTTTCAGAATAAAAATGCTGTTGCTCAAAGTCCTGTTCATTCCACTGGGCTCTGCCCAATCACATCAAGTTTTTTTCACTAACCACACAATTCTGCCTGCCAGTCACTCTGCTTGCCGGTAGTTTATGGGAGACTGACAGTTAAAACAGCAAGTTTTCAAGCAACATGATTTTGTAATAATAAGAATACACTCACCAAAATGCATAAATGTACATTGTGTATGTCATTGGTACAGGAGCACTTAAAGGATTTATTTCATTGCATTTCAAATACAAGTCTAAGATAGGTTCATCTCTATTCTGACTCCATGTGTGGGAGAAATTGGCTTTTGGAACGTCGCTTGGGAGTGCCAGGCTTCTTAAGAATTCTAGCTAGAGAGAGATGGTCATCTATTATTCCTCTGTAGTAAGGTGGAGCTGAGAAGCATCACGTAAAGAAAAGGGCAAGTCTTCATACCGGGAGAGCTCTGAGACAGCGGAGGTGATGTCCACTTTACACAGCTGGAAGGTTGTACTGTAGCGGATCTTGGGATAAGGGTGTGATGTCATAGCATCAAGGGTGGCTGCCCACTTGGAGATTAAGTGACGGGATTGCTTATAAGAGTCGAGAAAGCTCTTGGCAGAAACAGCAGCTATACGGGTAAGACCAAAGGTGTATCCCTGCACATGTCTATAGTACCACTTCCAGATACTATCAATTGGATCTTGTCCCAAATAATTCCACATCTTAACATCAGTCTTTGTGTATTGTAAGGTGGAGGTGGCCAAATATGGTGAATTAACTGGCAAGTCCGAGCCTCAGGACTCATGTAAAATGAGGTATTAACAATTCTCTGAATTACTGTATGAATCGTATTAAATCAGATCAAATTATGGACTCTAATCTTAGGGTGCTTCATTTTGAGTATCTTCCTTAAAAATTTTTGAATAGTTCCTTGGTAGAGACATTTGGAACCTACTTATCTTCTGACATTTATCCTAGAACTATTTAAAATAGAGAACATTGCCTTCTTCGAAGATGGCATTCGTTAACAGCCACTAAGTTTAAATCAACGGGAAAATACCACAAAATATGCCTTTTGACGTTTGGTTCTGGCAGGATGATGGACTCAGTGAAATGTTCAGGATCTCTCAGCCTGCTATCCTGCCAGAATCGGGAGTCAAAAGGCGTATTTTATTTTTAGATTTTGTTCTATAAACACCTGGAAAGTCTAGGTAAGATGTGAGCAAAAGGCTTTTAAATACATAAACACTCAAGAATGAAGGAGATCTCTTTGGGCCCGAGAAACAAAGAAGAAATTGAAAACTAAGGAGGGAAAGGGGCAAACTAGGGCTGGGTCTGCTTGGAGAGGGGAGAACGGAGGATCGGTCTTGTAGATCTGAAGGTTTGGACTTCTTTTTGGTTTGGTTTTGCAGTTTTAACTTTTAAAAGTTTATTTACAAATTGATTCATAATGATTGCAGATGTTTTTGAGAAACATGATAGGTCAAAACATGCAAACAATGTGTAATGATCAAATCAGGGTATTAGGACGGCCATCACCTCAAACACTGGACTTCAGTGACCATTCAGGAAATGAGGCTTTGGCAGAGAGTGTTGAAAGAGAATCGAATGTATAAATTTTGGATGCTCAAAATGTGTCTAAAAAGGATAGATAGACAAAACACCTGTCCATTAGATAGAGACGGAAAAGATAAAGATCTCTATCAGACAGAAATCTAACAAGGAAGGTGTTCTTCTCTAAGCTCCATTTAAAATCACATTTCCCCTAATAATCTGCCGTAGAATTCATATAATAGAAAAAATACAGTAGCTGAAATTAAAAATTCAAAAGGCGTACCTATCACACTGAGAATTAGACTCTCTAAACAGAGAACTAAGGAACTGGAAGACATGTCTGAGGAAATTTCTAGACAGCAGCGCTAAGCACTAAAGACATGGAAAAAATGAAGAGTGATTTGCAGTGATTTGAAAAGACAGATGAGAAGCTCTAACCTATGTCTCACACGATTTCCAAATCAGAGAGAGAATGAGGAAAAGTCATTTTTACACAAAATAAATAGCAGCTCTCTATTAATTTCTCAGCCTCATTCAGGGACATTAGTCCTCACATGCAAGAAAAAGATATTCTGAGCAGGTCAATGTCAACTCAATCCACATCTGGACACATTATGGTGAAACTGCAGGCAGCAGCGGTAGAGGGTCCATGGCAATTCAACAACACATGCAACATTTGGAAAGAAAATTGATAAAATATTTACTCTTCTAACCCATCATCATTCAGGAGCTGGGTCAGGGGCGCTGCACATGAGTACAAACATTTTTGACTAAGAATTTTGTTATTTGTTTCACTGGGTGGCTCTAAGAAAGCCTCACAACTTTGGTGGCTTAAAATGACAGACACTTTCTGTGTCAAGGTGCTGGCAGAGCCATATTCCCTCTGAAGGTGCTAGAAAAGAAACTGTTCTTGCTTCTGTCCTCGCTCTCGGGAGCCCCAGATGTCCCTGTTGGGGGACAGTCAGATGCTGTGCTCCAGTCACCTTCTGCCCCCGACCTTCTCCCGGGCATCTGCCCTTCCCTTCCCTACGTGCCTTGCCGAGGTGCACATTGCCCCTTTATCTGAACGCACCCAACATACTACATTATGAACTAATGACCTAATCTGAAATCCCACACCAGTGGGGAAAAGGGGTCAGGGAGTGACCCCATTGAGGGTTTTTTTGTACAGCTGTTTAAACCTGACAACAGAACCTGTGAAAACACATTGGCAGTGGTGTCCGCCCCTGGCACCCACTCCCCAGGGCTATGGTGTTGGGTGGTTTAACTTGAATCCACAAAGATCCTGTCTGCAAATAAGGTTGCATTCTGAGGTTCTGGGCGTTAGGACTGTTACATCTAACAAGTACACACTTAGCGGGACCTTGCTACAAGAACTAACAAAGGGTATCTTTCAGGAACAAGGAAGAATGCAGGAGCTACCAACATCTCTCTATTTTTATTCTGGAATTTCTGTGTTTGAAATGTTTTATAATTTTACAAAGGACTATTAAATAAACAGTACGCCCTTTCTGTTTCATTATAATAAAATATTAGGCAATTAAGAGCATTTGAATTACAAAGGAAAGAATAAATGATCATATAATTTGTATAATTAAATGGTTATTTCTTCAATTAATTATTCAGTAAAAACTCAAACTTAACTCAAAGCGTTAGGGCTAAGACATCTCTATTTTCCAAAAGACAAATATACCACAGATTGCAAGTCACTGTTTTAAACCATTCATAAATGTGTGAGATTCCATTTTGCTTATAACTAGCAAGATGGAAAGTTATAGAAAATAATACTATAGGAAAAAATTAAATGAGAAAAATATTCTTAAGGGAGAATTACATAGATTTTTTTGAAGTTTGGTGAAAGCTCTTACTCTTTTATCATCTGTGCTTGGTTTCTAACACACATGAAAGTGTTGGATAAATAAATACAGGATTTTTAGGCCTGTATCAAAGGTTGAAAAGGAAATGTGTTAAACTAATTTTTAAAAACATAAAGTAGGATACAAATTAAAAATGGTGATGATTATTTTCTTATAAACGCTTATCTCCCATCATCATGTTTTTTGGGTGACATTTAAAAATATTATTAAACTTTGTCAGTGGTATCAGTGCTGAAAGAACTGTCTGTTAATTTTTAGCTATAACTGTTAGGTTAGCGATTTTCATTTTCATTGGATGTGAGATTCGGCCAACTTTTAAAAAGGATATAACTAATAGGTTAAAGAAGCAAAACCAGCAAAATTCAGGCAAAGAACATTGATTAATGAATTTTTAAAAATTCTTAAAGGTCATGTACTCAAGTTTGGCTAAGCCTCAGGCAGATCTAATGAACATGACCAGGCCCCTGTGTATGAAGCAGGTAACCCATGCTGACTCCAAACTTGCTGACATTACAGGGTTATTATTTCTGGAAGGATGTAGCATTCTGGAACAATTTCTCTAACGATTCCATTAAGACCATGATTTCCTTCAATTTAGGGTTACATATTTCATTTTTCACATTACCCCATACCACAAAGAAAATAAAACCAGGTCTCTGAATTGAGTGTCCGTGTCAGCCAAAGGGAAAAAAAAGATCATTTTATTTTGATGGTACTTAACCCCATTTTATTTGATAAGTACATCTGTTTTTTGGATCATGTGTCAGTGTGTGAATGATGGAATTTAAGAACTACTAGTTTAAAGGCAAAAAAGTGATTTAGCTTACACTAAATTATGGCAATCTTGATGGTTCCTTAAGGAAGAAGTAAATGGATACCATCATGAAATCATACTCAACAGTAAAGAAGCTACAGAAATAGGAATCTCGGGAAGACAGTGTGAGAGGCAGCTCCGTGAGGCAGAATCACCAGGAGCAGACACTTGGCAATCTCTTATCTTCCAGAAGATCTTCCTACCTGTGATCAGATGATGCTTTTTTGAGGGGGCAGAGGGGAATAAAATAAATTTTAATTACTTAAAACATCTATGGGCATGCTAAGTTTCTTTTTGTATATTTAAATATTAAGAATAAATACTGGAGGCCAAGACATGCTTAAGTGTGTGCCCTACTATCTGACTTAAATTCTGGTTCTAAAATCTATTGAACAATGTGTCTTAGAGCAGTCTATAGTCTATTTCAGCTATAAAGTAGTCATCACAAAAACTATCTCCCTATCTCATTAGCTAAGGTAGGGGTCCGGAGTAAATGTTACAGTGTCATTCAATGCCTGACCTGTTGAAAGACTGAAGTATTTTTTAAACTGAAAGCAAATCGGTTCTAAAAAACAAAAAGAATAAGCAAAACTCAAATGTATCCCTTAAATGCAATTTTCTTGTCTAAAGTATATTGTTGTTATTTTCCTTTGTAACTTGATAATATTGTTTGAAAGCCTAAATGAGCAATTGTGAACAATACTTTTATTTTGATATCTTAAGTCCGTCCTCTCTAAAACCTGTAAGTGTTGTGAGTCCAAGGTGAAAAGGTAGAATTTGTTGCTTTCATTGATATTATTATGACATTTAACTTGAAAGGAATAAATGAGATGTCATATTTCTATTTAATCTAAGTAATCTAAAGATCACATAGCTTATTAGGGCAACGTTGGGAATGAAACACTTGGCTTGTAAATCTGGGTACTCAACACTTTTTTTCTAAGTTCAAATAGGGCATTCCATTAACCCCAGCAGTAATCATTAGTACCCCTAGGGTCTTCATTAGCTAAAATGGTCTTTCCATCACATCACCCAATCACTTCCTTTTAAAAATCATTTGATGACTTCCCATTGCTCTTAGTGCAAATCTACTCCTTGCCTTGGATTCAAAGACTTCTATAATGTGGCCTCAACCTCCTTCTGCCTGTTTTGTGGCCATCAAATCTCCCACTCTGTAGTCAGCCACCCTTTCAGGTTGATCTATGCTGAGTTTCATTATCCTCCAAGTTCTGGCATGCCACCGGGCATTTATTCCTGGTGCGTCTTAACTCCTACTGACCCTCCAAAATTTAAGCTCAGTCTCTATTGCTATTATACATACACATTAATTACATCCAAAAAGATCTTAAAGGCTTGAGGGTGGGACAATGCCATATGTATTTTTGTGTTTTTCAAAGCATACAGTACTTAAATATAGTTAAGTATAACAGTTTCTTCTAAAATAAAAAGAAAATGAAATGTAAAACTCTACTTATAGGAGTGTAACAAGTTTAACATAAGGTCAATTTACCAAAAATGTGTACTGTTTCCGGAAACAAAAGAGAAAGTAAAGGAAATGTTGAGATACTCTTAAGAGCTACATTTTGGTACCAATCTAAAATAGATGTGATGGAGAGGAAACAAATCGATTCAGAAGTATTATTTTATCATTACTGATAAATGGGGATTCCCTCACTGGTAATGAGTAAGAAAGTATCAATATTTTATGGTTTCACTACTTTCTGTTTATTTGGTCTCTTCTCCCTTTAGAAAAAAATATATTTTAAATAAACACTTTAAAGCAGAGGACTCCTTGGGCCATGAGGAAACGTGACAAAACTCATTCTCAGGAGCAAAGTGGATGCCAAGCCTCTGGATGCCTTCTGAGAATTTTCAAGTATTAGGTCCCCTGGGGGCCACCACAATGTGCCTTTTTCTTGAACTGCCACCTTGATTTTTTTAAAGACCAAGCAAAAATTTCTCCAGATGATTTTGGTATTTCTAAAGGGAAATAGCTGCATTGGGCTTTTTTGATTATAGAAGATAGCTATATACTTTGTATTAAGAAAGTCATAAAGATTTAAAAATTTAAGAGAAAGGTCTAGTTCTCAGAAAGCATGTAGTCCTATTCTGGCCCTTCCTTGACTGCGTACACATCCACCTTCCTTTTTTTGGCCATGGCTGTCTAATGTGGGCTGATTAAGTTATTTCTTCCCTGTGTGTCTTAGTTCAGGCTGCTATAACATGATACCGTAGAATAGGGGAGAGGCTTAAGCAACGTTCATTTCTTATAATACTGAAGGCTGGGAAGTATGAGATCAAGTGCCAGCAGATCCAATCCTTTACAAGCACTGTCTTCTAGGCTTGCAGATGGCTCCCTGTGTGCTCCTATGGCCTTTCCTTGGTATCTGTGCAAGTAAAAAGAGTGAAATCTTTCTGGTTTCTTCTTATCATAAGGGCCCTAATACCATCAGGTTGTCCCACCCTCCTGACCTCATCAAAAGCTAATTATGGCCCAAAGACCCCACCTCCAAATACCATGGCATTGGGGGTTAGAGCTTCAACATATGACTTGCTGTGTGTGTGTGTGGGGTACCTAAATATTCAGTCCACAACACTGTACAAATGAAGCAAGTTTAATAAATAAATTTCAAAGGTAGGAAAAATACATGTAAGAGTCAAACATGAAAACCTGACAAGTAGCATTCTTAGACTCACACCAGCTTGTTTGCGTTATTAGAAATCGTTTGTGTTTGGTGTTAATTCAGATGGAAGTGACTGGATTAATCAAAGGTTACATCATTGTATAGGACCAAATAGATTAATTGTATGTGTTACATAATACATTTTGTATGTTTTTATTCATTCATTTGTTTACCAATAATCTATTGTAGTGGATGAAAGATTGCCATGAAATCTTCACTACCCCTCCCACTGAAGTGTGAGTTCTGTGCTTCTTCCCCCCAAATCTTAGGGGACCCTGTTACTATTAGACCAACAGAATTGGATAGAAATGATGCTGAGTTTACATTCAGCCTTTAAGAGCTTTTAGGGCCTTGAGTCATCACGTAACATCTTCAACTACCTTGTTGGAGAGACACAAGGTAAGTTCCTGTGACTATAGGAGAGAAAATGAGAGAGAGAGTGAGTGCGAGCACACCCTAGGATGAGCATGAATATTCAAGCCTAGCCAAGCCTCCATTTGTCCCTGTCAGGGTGCAAGGCTTGTGAGTGATGCTGTTCTGGACCCTGGACCCTGCATTCCAGCCCAGCGTAGCAGCACCAAATGACCCAGTTGATGCCCTGTGAAGTGTATGAATCACTCTTTTGAGTTGTGCCTCAATTCCTGATCCAATAATTGGAAAATACAGTAAATGTTTTTGTTTCAAGCCAGTAAGTTTTTGAGCAGTTTGTTATACAGTAATGGAAAACTAGAGAACTTATTTAGTGCCTTCTAAGTACCAAGTATCTTACCAAGTGCTGGAAAAATAAAAAGTGCTGATAATCTAGATAACTTCTACAAATTGAACTTTGTGTACTTTAATGGAAAAGTAAAAATCATCTTATTTCTATATTTAGCCAAAAGCTTTCAGGTTTTTGTGCAAAATGGCTGATCCTTAGTTGTGCTATATGCACGTAAAAAGGCAGGTGTGATAGATGGATCCATATGGGACTGAATTCTATTCCCTCCCACAATTTAGATGTTGAAGTTCTGACCTACCCCCAATTCCCCTCCTCAGAATGTGACTATATTTGGAGACAGGGTTTTAAAGAGATAATTAAGTTAAAATGAGCATGTGTAAGGACACCGTTCATATTGGATTGCGCTGGATGAGAACACAGGGAGAAGGCAGTCAAAGAGAGAAGCCTCAGAAAAAACGACCCTTACCCACACCTTGACCTTGGAATTCTAGTCTCTAGAACTGTGAGAATAAATTTCTGTTGTTTGGGCCCTCCAGTGTGTAGAACTTTTATGGAAGCTCTAGCCAGCTAATTCAGGGGCTCTTGAAGAACTAGTGACATTAATTGTTTTGTTTTTGTTGTTGTTTTGGGTGGAAAAGAAAGAGCAACAAAAGACTTCAACACTGTAGAAATCAATTTGTGAATCTGCTATCATGGACATAAGCTTAGTTTGCGACAGGAGGGAGGGTTGGCTTCTCTCTATTCTGTACTGCTGCAGCCTCATTAGGTGTGGGAGGTGTACTTGTTGAGTGCACATAGGCAGCTCTGAGAAAACCAGAAAAAAAAAAAATAAAGAAAAGAAAACCTACTTAAACTCCTTGTGCTGTTAGACTATTTTATGCATCTATAGAATTTTAAAAGTATACCAACCAGTTAATATTTAAATATCCGTGTGGCAAGGTGTCAGTATTATAGTGGTAGATGGGCACCATTTTTGTTTCACTGGAGGGAAATCCAATATGAATAAAATAGCAACTTTTCAAACATGACATTTAATCCATGCATGAAAATCAAACTGAGAATCTATTATTCATTATTAAAAGGGTAGCATATTTTTATTACACTGAGAATGAAACACAAATACTGTGAAAAATTTAGTGCCTTTTCTTGAAATTTTAAGACACTTATCATGTAGTCATCTGGCTGGGCCTGGCACTCACTTTAAAATATAGCCATGAAATTAATAAGTTTGAAGTTTTATGCTCAAAAAGAGGATGCTCCATTTCAGTGAAATAGGCAAATTTACTTTTTATTTAAAGCTTCCTAAATACGTAAGATGGTCAAGCACTTTGGAAACACTCCAATTCCCGTATGTATATGAAGAATATAGTTCATATTTTTGTCATTATTAGTCACGACCACCATGTTCTTCCCTGAGGTGCTTTCTGAATACTGCATATATCAGAAACTGATTAAAATGACCTAAAGTATTAATTCTTAAAATATGATGAACCCAACATTTTGTAAGAGGTTATTTTCCATGTGACATCTAATATCTAAGAATTGAAATGATTTTAATAACTCATAGGAAGGAGTGGTCTTAGGAAAACCAGAGCCTGAGCATGACTGCCTTAATTGATCATTGGTTATTACCGTTAATAATGGTGAATCCTGGAGTGTATTATATTGTACAGCTTTAGAAAGTTTTTTACTATATCGGTTGGAGGAAGGCCCTTTGTGTCAATTCTTGAATGGATCACTTCCGCTGGGTAAGTGACTTGTGAGAAGCTTGAAGGTAAATGACTCTTCCCAGTTGGCTCCGATGGTCACCGGGCATTCTACTCCTAACTCACCCCTAACTTGCTTCCCACTGTTTCTGCCATACATAGTCCTTACCAGTCAGGCAGTAGTACACCAAACTCCTTTCCTCTTTACCCCCCACCAAAATAAACAACCACAAACTTGGTCCAAAGTGTGTAGTTAAGGGGACATCTTTACTGTGTGGCTGACCGGAGTTGGAATCCTGGTTCTGCTACTTACCTACCTTCAACACATTTGGAAAATTATTTAAAATCCTTCAATCTGTGGAATGAGGATCTAATATCTACTCTGTAGGGATTTTATGAGCATTAAATAATGTGACATATAAACTGCTTAGCACAGTGGGCTGCATGTAGGAAATATTTGGTAGCTATAGTTATTTTCTCATTATTATAATAATCCTCCATGTAGAATGCTCTCTGCTTTCCTCGGCACATGAACTTTCTCCACTCCTTAAAACCATTTCTTCAAGAATTCTTAGTTAATCCTTCCTTAATTCTCTTCTCTCTAAGAAATACTCAGTATACCCTAAGTTTGATGCTATTTTGCCTCTGCTTATTGCTATGGGATGATGTGAGAGATTTCAAAGTCATCACTACAGAAAATCACTGAATCACTGAATCACTTATCCTGTGGCAGAAGAGGGAGAGTAATATTTAGTGGGTGCCTGCGGTGTGCCAATCGTGACACTATGCACTTAACATACGCCGTCAGTGCTAACTTCCCACAACCCCATCCACCAGGTACCCATTTTGTAAGTGAGAAAAATTGAGGTTTAGAGGTGAGGATTTGCTCACATGTTTGAAACTGAGATTCAAATCAAATTGTCAATGACTCCTCATTTTGAACACCAAAGTTTAGAACTCACTTTAAAGAAAGCAGCAAGAACGGATATATTGGCTTTTCTTGGCTGTGATTACCCATCAAACCTCATAATTTTTCTTTGTATTTTTATCAGGCTGTTTCTAAAGATAATCTCTCTCTTTTTAGTCTTTCTTTTCAGTGCCTGGAAGTACAGCCTTTGTAACTAGCACTGGGAAGGAGGTGGTCACTCAATCTTAAGAATATTTTGCAGCATCAGAACACAAACTTCTTGAGAGGAGGGACTCTGGTCTATTTGTTCTCTGCTATTTCACCAGCATCTAGAAATGGGACTGTCTCAATAAATATTTTTAAAATGAATGAACAAATCTAAGAACTCCAAAGAGTTACAGTGAGGTCTTCAAAGAGACATCCATTGACTGGCTTTTAGTGGAATGTTTTGTTTTTTAACTTTTAAAAATTATTTGTCTTTTATACAGATTCACATTCTTTATTTTATTGGGAATGCTTTCATAAAGCTATAAATCCATCTTTGTCCTTTGTGTCTGCTCTCTACATCTGTTCACATGCAATGTATTCAGAGTTAAGAATGCCCTAGTTACAAAATAGTAGTTCTTGTTCACTTGGCATGCAATTCAACAATCAAATCATTTTGAATTCTCCAAAGAGGAAGAACTTGCTTCTATATTTGAACTCACTCACATTCAGAGGGAATATGTTTTAATATTTCAACATCCATACAAAATGCTTTACAATTACTTTTAAGGCATTAATTCTCACATGAACACAGAAGGAAGTCACACAGGACTGAGTAGGGCAAAGAATTTCTCCAAGGTCACACAGCCTGTTAATTGCAAAGGGTAGGCTTGGCTATCTTTTCCTATCATCTGCTTCGTACATGCACCAAGCCAGAAGTCAATAACTTTGAACTTATGAGGCTCTCAAAGCTTATGATGGTAGCAGGGAAAGGATTTATGTTCAAACAAAAACATCGCTAAATTCAAGGACCAATAAAGGTCGATCTAGCAAACTGCAAATCAGATCATTTCAGGCCTCTGCTTAAGATTTTTCCATTGCATTTAGATCTTCATTGCATTTTGAATAAAATCCGGATTTCTTACTTGGCCTTCAGACCGTGAGTGGTCAGGGCTGTATCCCACTTTCTTTCTTTATTTCATGTTAGTTTTTTGCTTACGAGTTTTATTCTAGCCTCCTTTCATCCTCTGACCCCGCCAAGCTCATTCTTGCTATAGGGCCACTGAATTCATTGCTGCCTCCTGTTTAGGGTTTTTTGTTCACACCTTAAGGTGGCTGTTCTCAGGGTAACAGTTGTTTCCTTACACAAAAGATGCTCAACAGAGTAGCCCCCTTCTCTAGTCACTGTTTTTTCTATAGCTATTTATTTTCATTATTTCAGTATCAGCTGTTACAGGTTAAGTGTTTATCACTGAGGTCTTATGCACTTGCTCATTGTTTATTCCCTTCCCCACCAGACTCTTGCCCAGCGTGAGTAGGAAGCTCATTTGTCTCAATTATTTTTATCCTCAGTGCTAAAAATGGTGCTGAAGTGCAAAATGGACATTTAATAAGTGTGTGTGAATGTATGAATGATTGAAGGGAAGCACGCAAGTCAGACATGGTTTTTGATAAAGTCAACTCAACAGTTCAGTAGCTGGAAAAACATGAGCAAGTCATTACTTTCCCAAATCCTTTATTTCAGTCACCTGCAAAATGGGCTAATGTCAATAACATAACAGGACTGACACGCAGATCCAGTGTGATAATGTGCATGGAAGAGATTTGTAGAATAGAAGATGCTGTGCAGGCATTAACTTCATTGCTGGAGATCATTGGTACAATATGGGCTGCCCAAAGGGAAAATGTTGATTAGCAATTATTGCCAAAAGTTTTCTCCTTTCCAAATGATATATTTGCATGCTCCTTGTGAAACCATTTGTGGTTAATTTGTTGGTCTTTGATCTAATCAGGCTGCAGATGTTCAGAAATGCCATCTTTTTGTGCATTGAGGCTCACTCACTGGGGTTTGTAAAAGTAATGGGCTGTGCCCAATTTTTCCCCAATGTGTTCAACTCTCAGGGACAGTGAAAGGAAAGATCTATCTTCTGCCTAACAAGGAGAAACTGAAAAGAAAATTCAACTTTTTGTTTTCACAATCAAAAAAAGAAAAGAAAAAAACTAAGGAGAGGGGGAGAATCGTAGATCTAGATTTTCTAAATTAAAATATTCGATTAGATTTTTTTCTATCTCTTTTGAGCAAAATAGTCTTAGTTGAACATTTGAGAGCAGATGAAGAGATGAGTTATGACATATTGGGGTTGAGGTCAGGTAATGAACTTGTGAAATAATAAGAGGACATACCATTTATTTCCTCTTAATTTCAGTTATGTTTGAAAAGAAAATAGTAGAAAGGTTAAATTATTATTTAACCAGTCATTAGTCAGGTATGACTCAGTTTGGCTTCAGGCAGAAGTGTAGTTGTCCTTAGCAGTGGAAGTCAATCAGACATCTAATCAACGGTTCACAAGCCCATTTTGCTTATCATTGTGCATACACTAAGTAGTGATTCTCAAAGTGATTTGCTAAAGGACCACCTGATTATTACCTCAGTATACTTGTTATCACCAAAGTCCCGGTTCCCGCCCCAGACCCTAATTCAAGGGTAAGCACAAGGTCTGGAAATCCGTATTTTTGATAAGTACACTTGGATTACTCTCATACAAACTTAATTTGAGAACTGCTAGTTTAGGGCCTTTAAGGTTGTCGTGGTATAATTGTTGGTGTTCCTTGAGAGACTAAATTAGTTGTTGGGACATTGTAAAATTAGATTCAGGGACTTTAGGTTTGAGAGATCATAGAATATTCCCTTTACCTAGGGAGGATTTTTCTTTAGAATTATTCATTTGTAAGATATGCAGTAAATTTACCCCTTTGAAAAGACGTATTCTTTAAGGATCTTGGGCAGTAGGTTTTTATTAGGGTAAAAGTATTTTTTATTGGTAAACTTGTCTTCTTTGGATGTTTGAATCAAAAGTGAGCAATTTAGGAGAAAAGAACAATCTAGATACAGAAAAACATCTGGAAGAACAACTCTAACTTCTCAGTTTGTAGGAATAATGAGAAAACAGTAATTAGTGCAGAACAGAGTGACCTGACTCAAGGTAGACCATCAGTTCTTAGCCTCCTAGCATTCAGGAAACATAGCATGAATGGCTCTGAGGCAGATTGCTTAAAATCAGCCCCAGCTCTACCATCTCCTTCTGTTTTGTATGACGCTGGACCAAATCTTTCTTTGCCTCAGTTGTATCATTTGTAAAATGGGGTCAATAATACCATCTAATTCATAAGATTTATCATGGCGATTGAGTCAGTGAGGATAAAGCGTTTTTAAAAATGCCCTTTATATTTAGCAAATAAGTGTTAACTGTTGCTGTGTACTAACTGTTAGGATTAAAGAATTTAAAAAATAGTTTTTCTAAAACAGGGACCAGGAACTACTACATTTGACATGTGAGCACTGTTTTTTCCAATGGTATAGGAAGTAGGATCATCGCTCTGATAGTCACAGTTGCTGCGTCCTTGGATCCCTAGGCCAAGATAGATTTCTAAGAGTAATTACTTTCCCTTATCCCATAGAAAGTCTGGGGATTAGAAGTAATTTACCCACTTATTTATCTTGACTGAGGAAATGAAAAGAAAAAATAACGATACTATTAAACTCCCACTGGATAACCTAGATTACCGTGTGTTGTGCATCATCTCCCACTCATTGGTCCAGAGTTGTCTGCCTCAAAACAATATTTTGCTTTTTCTAATGCAAATTAAGTCCATTGATTTACTTTCTTGACTACCCAGGTCTATTCCCCATAGAATGTCAGACCTGGAAGATATTATCAAGTTTATTTTCCATTCGTTTTATCTATCTTCCCTCCCCCAGACCCGGGACGTATTCTGGGTCCCATCTGCATTTCTTCCTACACATCTGCTTGAGAGCATGTGGATTAGAAATGATCACCTCAAAGGTCTTGTCCAAACTGAAGACAAAATTCTTTGATTATAATGAGCAAATCACCTTGAAGTAGGAAGAAGGATTTCCTGATGAAAGAACTGTCATGAGAAAATAATAGACTGTATGTGTGTGTGCGTGTACAAGCTCGTGGGTACATACAGACATTTGAGAAAGTCATTTTGATAGTAATAGTTTTGAGAGTGATTAATATGTACGTGTATGTCTGACATAAGCTAATATATATTTAAGTACTTTATATGCTTAATAAGAGGTAAAATTAGAAAATTAGATTGTGGTGAGGCTTCATTAGGGTCTTGAATATAATGCTAAAGAATTGCAATTTATATGGTACAAATAAAGTGATGTCAATTAGGTTTGAAACAGCCTACCAAGCAGCCAAAAGTAGGGCTTATAATAAATCAATGTTTCCAGAAAACTGAAAAGTAACTTTTGAGTCCATAAAAGTAACTTTATGTGACCAGAATGCAGAGCAAAAAAGCTGGGCAAAGCAATGAAGGTTATATTTGCCATATAATGTATGATATTTTTATATTAAACTTGGAATGCCATGAGGAGGAAATATGTATACTTGAATAAGCACATTTCTTTGATAGCTAATAATGTACTTTTTGTTCGGTATCATGGACGAGTCTATTTTTAAGATTTTCTCTTTATCTTGGATTTTCATTAGTTTGACAATGATATGACCAGTTATTATTTTCTTTGTATTTTTTCTGCTTGAGATTTTCTGAGCTTCTTGGTTTTGTAGATTGATGTCTTTCATCAATTTTGGAATATTTTCAGCCAATATCTCATCAAATATTTTTTTCTGCCCCATACCCTTTCTTGTCTACTTTTAGGATTCCAATTCCGTGTCTGTTAGATTGTATCATTTCTCAGGTCTTATATGCTTTGATTTGTTTTTCTATTTTATTATTTTTATCTTTTTGCTTCAATTGGGATAATTTATATTGATTTCTCTTAGAGTTCACCTATCTTTCTTAAAGTGTCCATTTCTACTGTTAAGCCCATGTAATGATTTTGTCATTTTCAAATATTTTATGCTTCTGTTCTAAACATTTAAAAATTCTCTGAAATATTCCATTCTTTCATTATTTTCATCTTTTACTCTTTTTTTTTT
This sequence comes from Galagoides demidoff, assembly GCA_963574575.1. Taxonomy (NCBI): domain Eukaryota; kingdom Metazoa; phylum Chordata; class Mammalia; order Primates; family Galagidae; genus Galagoides; species Galagoides demidoff. The sequence goes on from CAUYQV010095599.1 coordinate 41,497, forward strand.
AATTATGATGATTGTTTAAAATCTTAGTTGATTTCAATGTCTGGGTTATCTGTGGGTAAATTTTCATTGACTGGTTTTCTTTTGTATATGAATCACATTTTCCTGCATCAATGGATGTCTCATTGTTGTGTATTATGTGCTAGACATTGTGTATGAACAAATTAGAGATGTTGAAGTAGAAAATATTTATTCCCCATAAGAGGCTGATCTTTTCTGCTCTAATCAGGAATTGAGTTAAGTTGGCATTGGGTCTCAGATTTAGTTGGATTTAATTTACTTCAAGTTGGTTCCAAAAGTTTTAAGTTGTAAAAGGTCCTTTTTTTTTCCTTTGCTTGATATCCATGGGATTCTGCTCTGCTCACCAGCTTTGCCATAAGCCATGCCATGCCATGCCATGCCATGTCACATGGGATTCTGCTCTGCTCACCAGCTTTGCCCTAAGATTTCTGTGCCATTGGAAATCTCCCTGCCTAGATTCAATTGCCCACATGCTGCTCTTGATGAACATCCTAAGATTCATAATTGATAAATAATTAAGACTTGCTTTGTGTTTGGGCAATATGTCATGTGAGCCCAAAATTGTTGAAAGTTCAGCCAGTTTCTCCTTCTCTATTCCATATACCTCTTCACCTGCTCTCTGGGACATACTTTCTGGCAGAAGGGTATATACTTATAACTTAGACTTAAAATAGACAAATGGAAACTATATAATCAAAAATGTATGTTTCTTTAATATTCTTAAGTTTAAAGAAAAGCTTCCTCTAGTCTTAGCTCACATAAGATGACCTTATCTTTTTATGAGATTTGGTATTTGCTAAATTTCTTTGTGTCCTTAGGTCCCCAATGGGTTCAAAAATATACATAATTTTGTAATTAAACTGTTTTTTTTTTTACATTTTCTGGTGGGGTCATTGGGCATTCATGACCATCTTCATTGTAACAGAAGTAAGACTCTGAAGGCCCTCTGTTTTTGAAATCCCTTTATTTTTTTTTTGTTTTTTTGTTTTTTTTTGTTTTTATTTTTGTTTTTTTGAAATCCCTTTATCAATATCTTTTCTGATTATAAAAATGATAATCTTACAAAAAATAAAACATTCATTAAAATGAATGTGAATATGCATTTTTTTCCATTTTTTATCATTTACTGGATTACTTTAATTTAAAAGTATTTGGTGTTTCTTCATGTTTAGGGCAATACTATAAACCTTGAATAACACTAAGCAACCCATGTGAAGTGTGACTAGAGATGCTGGAGGCATTCCTGAGAGGCAGAGGAAAGCCATGACACAAATCTCAACTTCTTAATAATAGATTTGTGTAAATTTTATGATAGTAAATAAAAATAGGCTAGTATGTACATGTAAAAAAGTATCTGGTTTAAGTAGAAGGAATTTTGCTTCTCTTTCATTTCTCTATTCAACACTCAGTCTTCAACTTTGATTTTAGCTTCTTGGATTCTGCTTTCCTTTCACTCTCACAAGCACTATTTTTGATATGGAAGATTAAATGGTCACCCTTATGCTATACAGTTAAATTCAACTCTGCAGTATCTCTTAATTCCATTGTAGTGATCTATATAGTTATTGGAAAATAAAATACTTGGAGGACATTATAACTGCCAGCTTCCAGGATTCTCACAATGATATGGGCATTGGTAGGTGGGGAAAACTAATACATTTATTTCTTGTAATATACAATATTTAATTGCAGATCTACTAAAAAATACTTCTAGGATACAACACAGGATTTCTATGGATATATTAAAGTTTGTGGAAAGGATCCATTGAGAAGTATAATGGAATTTAGTGATATTTCTTGCCAGGGAAGAAAATAATTGAGTCCCTAGCTAGGCAAAAGACCTGTCCTATAATACACAGCAAAGGCAAGACTCTAAAAGAATATACAGAAATATATAAGATAACTGTTGTCAAATGAAGCAAATTCCTTTATTTAATCATTTGTGGCTTTCATCCTCCTTCCATTCAGTATCAGAAACTAGATTTGTTCTTGTTCATGTACGTATTTCAGGGGCTGTCAAGCTAGATGCACATGACTCTTCTCTCTTGGGGAACCGATGGAGGGGAATTCCTCTTGTGCATTGGTACAGTACTGCATGGTGATCATATGTTGTGGTTGGTAGCCTTAAACTATCTTTTATGTACAAAAGGATGCTGGTGTTTTACATATTTATATATGTATTTTAGCCTTAAAATTTTTTTCCTCTTTATTAAAATAAAAACTATGATCATTCTAAGTCATTTTAGAAGCAGTTGGGATATAAATTCTTAAAATAAATAAATACTAATGCACCTTTCATATTTTCCTGAGCATTTTTTTTTGTATTTATGGTCTAAATTGATAATTACATTGACTCAGAGAAGATGCCATTTATGCCCTTGCTTTTTAGGGATAAGAAAACTTAGATACAAAAAGAGAAGAGACTTGCCCAAGACCACAAAACATTTAATGGTAGAATCGAGTCATTACTGGATAAATTCTGACTTTTCCTACTTTAACTGTGTTGCTGAATAAGACCAGTTTAGTATAAGAGGAACACTAGTTTTTATTTCTAAATGCAGGAATAAAAATAGAGGAAACTATTGTTAAGAGCATGTGTTCAACTTTATTTTTCAAGGCTGGTCCAAACAGGTTTCTAACTCCATTTATCCTTCTCCTCCTCATGTAACTTTTATTCTCTTATCACAAAGGTTACTCACAGCCAACTAACCAAATGAAAAGTATGGCTTGATTAAAGATCTCTTTTGTCAGTAATTTGTGCCTAATGTTTTTAGCTTTCCCATGGGCTGTTGTAGAAAATGGTTAAATCTGGTTTAAATGAAACCTGATCCTTTTAATGGTTTAATAGCAGCTGCGGCAGGGTTATGGTATTTTTCAACAGATGCCGCTGTTTCATTTTATCTCCAGACTAATTGTTAGAATATTTACATATTCTGAATGTATTATTTTAAAATAGTCTTAGGTAAGTTCTTATCTTTATCCATTTGTAATTATTCACACAAAATTTAAAACAAAACCTAAGGCTATTAGCGACTTTGTATTTTCTATTTTTTAAATTCTGATATTATCTATGTCTCAATTTTCCTAATTTTTTTTTAAATGCCAACAAATAGGCTCCATATCTTAAAGTCTGGGGACTTGAACAGTAGTCAACATAAGTATATCAATATATAAGTATATAAGTCAATATAAGTATTTCATCCATCTTTACAATGCCTTTTATTTAGCACAGACTTACTGCTTATATAGTGATGTGCATCCTAGTATCAGGTGAAGTAAACAGGGGAGTCACAAAATTAAATGGGACTCTATTTTTTCTTCAAGAGGTAGATGTTGTAATAATAACTCTAGTTGTCATTATGGGTAGGCTTAGTTTCTGAGGAGTGGGATAGTTTATTCAACCACTTTTTAAACAGCATTTATGATAGGCAGTGTGCTTGTGCTGGATACATGAATGACATGAAGCTGAATGATGGGCTTGTGAAATATTAGCTAGGATGAAAGACAGAAATACTTATACAATGGAGCTCCAGCAAAGAGGAATGAAAGTACAGACTATCATGTTAGCTAACATCACAAGCCTGATTTATAAAGCTTGTAAAATACATAATCTTTTTTTATCAATCAAAGTTTTTTTTTTTATCAGATCATAACTGTGTACATTACTGCATTTATGGGGTACAATGTGCTGATTTTATATACAATTTGGAATGTTTACATGAAACTGGTTAACGTAGCATTCACCTCACTTACTTAATTGTTGTGTTTAGACATTTATACTCTACTATTAATATATTTGACATGTACCCTTGCAATATGGACAGAAAGTGCATTATCTTGAACTGCCAGAGTTAAATCTGTCTTCAGGTGTGGGTCATATTTTCATGGAGGGTTACTTATGTAAATACAGCAGTAATGAGTTTTTGAAGGCAAACAACAGGAATACAGACTGATTTTTACTTAATGCTAAATTGTCTATAAGCTTTACTGAACATAGTGTATTTCTAAAAAGTACAAACATCCCCATCTTCCCTTGTCTTAATGTCTTTTCTAGGCACTTCCTCAAAAGAAAGATGTGAAACCTGGCATGGCTTTCTTGTTTGAACTCCTCCTCTGTGGAACAGACGCTTGCCGCGACCAGGTTGTGGGCTGGGCGGTGTTCCCTTTGTGTGATAATAACTTTGATGTAGTGGAGGGAAAATTCAAGTGTCCCCTTCTCCAAGGCCATTATGACCAGAAATTCAGCAGTTTCAGGATAATTGAAGACCTGATTTGCCTGGACTTGGACCACTGGCTGTGCAATCTCTATTTTCAGGTTTGCCATATAATTTTGTTAAGTGGAAAAGAATTTATATTTTTATAAAGCTATCTTCTCTCTAGCCTTTAGCTTCTTTTTATGCTGTTGGAAATTTTACTAAGTCAAGTATCACGAAGTGGTAAAAATAATTACATCTTAATGTTGATTTCTGATAATGTAGATTAAATTGATAGGTTGGAATAAAGAACACAATTCTAGAGGTAGAGGAAACTTAAAGATCATTTACTATAATCTCGTACATGGTGAATGGGCCAGAACTGCCACTCAGGTCTCCTGGATCTTAGCTCACAATCTCTTGCCGGGGAACAGACCATGTAGCTTCAGTTCACCAATACGAGATAAGCTACTGGATGTTTCCTTACTGAAAGTGCTTCCCGCATTTCTGTTGCATGTTGGGCATTACCTGCTTTAGGGCTGCAGGGCAGATGAGATGTGGTTTCTGCCTTTCAGATTCTTGCCATCTATGTGAGAACACAGACATATGTTTATCTAAAAGATAATTAATGACCCTATTTCTATAAGATACCAGTGGCCATCCCAAACTCTCTTCCTTTATTATACCACTTCAAAGCATGCTGTTTCTGGTTTACCTCAAACATTTAAAACAAACAAACAGAAAACCCCTTGGGCATATACCATATATTTGTGTAGACTTGGCATTCTGCTTATTTTCCGTATTAGGCTTTGAGCAGAAACGCCATTGCACATTATTTGGAGACAAACACAACAGAGGATCCAGAGATTGACAGCATCCATTAACCATAAAGCATTCCAATGCATTTGTATTCTTATTTTGTCCTATATCCACATTTGTTGTTTCTGATTATGATGATCTTCTAGGTTGCCTGTATTATACAATCCAAGAATTGTTCTTCCTTGCCTACACATTTGATTTTTTTCCTGTCTACTTATCTACCAATCTACCTAATTGATAGAACTATTAAATATGGATATTTCTAGGAAATAGATGCAATTTTGGCCTTCAAACCAGCAGCTACATATGCTTTTGTGAAGGTCTTTCTGTTTCAGATTTATTTTGAAGATAATGATGGGGCATTTTCCCCCTTTTAGCTAATATCCTTACAGTGTTTTGCTGAAATATCTTGTTAGGCAGTGTAGGTCTCCTATTAAAAAAATAGCTCTCATGTGAATATATGCCCTTCTATTCATTCAAGAAACAGTGCCATCCTGTGATAAATCAGATTGCATTTTAAAATATGTGGGAATCTTTAAAAATATACTGTCTGGACTCTTCTCAGAGATTTTCATTAGGTTGTTTTGTGGTGGGGCCTCAAGCCTAAGAAGTTTTTAATAGCTTCTAAGAATCAGAAACGTGATATAAATATTCTTGAAAAAGACTATTATAAATGACTATAAGGAAGTTAATGAAAAATTATCCAAATTTTGAACATAATTATTGGAAACCTACAACAAAATATTTTAAAAATTTATGACTTGAGTACTGTACCAAGAGTCAAAAGAATATTAAAACATAGACATAAAAGAAAAATAAATTTTGGTCTAGTTAAAGTGAAAGATGTTTTTAATTTTTAACTAACTTTTTCACAAATTGGTGCCTAAATTTTAGTGTTGTATAAATTATGTTGTGGACATTATCAGTAACTTTGTTTCATAAATGATAATTTATGTAATATTAGTATTAATCATAAAGATAATTTATATTTATAAGCATCAAGAAATGATGCTTATTTGCAAGGTCAATAAAAATGATTATTTGTTAAACAATATTAGAATTATTTGATGTAATCAAAATCTATTGTCAACTTGCATTTGAACATATTACTTAATTTTTCCTCTTTTTGTTCTGATGTCCTATTTACCAAAAAAAAAAAAAAAAAAAAAGCATTGCAGGAAAAAGTAATACTATTACAATTCATCTACAGGGCCTATATTGCATTATCCATTATGGGTGGATGTGATTATCCACTAACATTCTTATTTGATAGAGAATCAGAGCAATTTTCTCCTCTGTATATTTTATCAGAGGAGTCTTATTAATGAAAGTACTGAAATTATGCAAGGTTCATAATTTTCTGATTGTAGACAGACTAAGTAGGAATAGAGATGCTTCTTTTTACATGAGGACCAAAAAAAAAAATCTTATCTAGAAACTTCATTTT
>CAUYQV010095601.1:0-26157 GCA_963574575.1 Galagoides demidoff
GTGATGGGAAAGATTACCTATATTTCTGCCTAACAAGGGTACAAGTGAACTTTTCTAGAACTAGAATATAAATGTGTTGATACAATGATTAACCAAATGATGTGAAAGTTATGTTAACCAGCTTGATGAAGGTGTTTCAAAGTGTATATGAAACAGCACAATGTACCCCATGTTTGCATCAATGTACACAGAAATCAATTAATAAAAAAAAAAAAGAAAAAAAAAAAAGAGTGTCATTTTCCACTTAGCTCAGTCTCCTGTATAGTGCTTCCTTCTCTGTTGACTTTCCCCTTCAGATCCCCAGGAACAAAGTACTGTTCTTGACTTGCTAATTATTTACTACCCACTTCCAAGTGTTATTATCGCTTTTTCAGCTGTCCCAGTACTGACTTGCTTTCTTAAAGTTGATCAGTTTCCACTGAGTCGTGAGTTTTCATTAGCCTTGTTTTTATTCATGGGCATTATTGACCTCCCCAGCTTTCATATTCTCTTTTCCTAATCTCTAGAATGAGAAAGTTGCTTTTCTGTGTTAGTTGATGGCTGGCTCCTCACCCTAACTTTTCCTTCCTCTAAAGACAAGTGTTCATCAATGTGCTTTTCTTGGTTGGTGTTCTTCTTGTGGGCCTCCAAATTCTCATAATTTCAACTATCCCTTTCCAGTTCGATGCCTCTGAAAGTTGAGCCTTAGCCTAGTTCTTTTTTTTTTTTTTTTTTTTTTGAGACGGAGCCTCAAGCTATCCCCCTGGGTAGAGTGCCATGGCATCACAGCTCATAGCAACCTCCAACTCCCAGGCTCAAGCGAGTCTCCTGCCTCCACCTCCCGAGTAGCTGGGACCACAGGCGCCCGCCACAATGCCCGGCCATTTTTTGGTTGCAGCCATCATTGTTGTTTGGCGGGCCCGGGCTGGGGATTCGAACCCGCCACTTTAGGTGTATGTGGCTGGCGCCTTAGCCGATTGAGCCACAGGCGCCGAGCCCCTTAGCCTAGTTCTAATGTTCTCAATCCAGTTTTTCATGTGCCTTCAGGAAATTTCTTAGCCATCTTACATTTAAAATAACCAAACTGATCTTATTTGTTCCATTGTTGGTGTTCCTTATTGATGGTATTCCAACTTATATTTATGGCATTTCCGCTATTCCTGTCTCCCATATTTGGAAACCTGTTCATCATAAACACCTTATTTCTCTTCATTGCTCACATGTGCTCAATGTCCACATCCTTCTTTTTAAAATACTAGTATTGATTAAGTCTCTTCCTTCATTTTCTCCTCAATTACCATCACCTGGATCAAACCTTAATCGTCACTGTGCCCCAACTTTGATCAAAATTTTGACAGTTAAAGAGGAAAGGCGGTATCGTATACAAAAAGCTCACTTTTCTTTGAAAACATAGGGCTCATTTTGGAGCATTTAAGCAGTTGTATTGGGAGAGGGGTTACATAGGCTGAAGGGTAATAAGATCTGAAAAGTAGCTGGGTATGAGATCTTGAATCTCAGACTATTGAGAAATGTTCATGAATTTGCTCTCTCCCATGTTTATTCTTTTCGTTAGTATCCAAAGTACCTGGAGAAATGATTTGCATATTTTAGATATTCAAAACATCCTTATATCAGGAAACAAAGGAAAGTTTTCTAAGTATGCTAAATTACTAAAATGCACACTGAAATAATGTATTTCTTTTAAACATGTCTAGGACATAGGAAATATCTATCACTTCACAAAATGTCACTTATTTTGTAAGTGTTTAAACAATAGAACATAATTTTTAATGTTTTTCTTAATTATCATTGATTAGCTGTCATATATACATATTACTGAATACATTACATGCTTACCATGTGTATATATAAAATATTAAAAGATAAGCTAATGATTAATTGAAAAGTCTTATCCAGTGCCAGAATTTTGCTCTGGTTTTGAATTCTTGTTTCAGCCTGCTCTGTTTTACTGAACATCCATCTCTGTATAATATTTGAAAATTCTCTTGAGCTAAAAATAGTAACTTCTTGGAGAGCCCTCAGGTTTTGGTATTTAGCCATATTATTCATCTTCCATGGCCTATCCATTTATAATGTACTGATTCAAATACATGTGGGTTTTTAATGTTTTTTTTTTCAGAAAATATATGGCCATACATCATAGATTAATATTCTTCTCATGCCCCTCCCACTCATAAACAAAGATCTCTTGTGGTTAGTGATATTAATCCATTCCTGTGGTTTTGCAGTAAAGAGGAATATGGAGTAAAACAGAAAGGCTGATGCTGTTCTTTGGTTTTATGTTCCCTTGACTTTCTCCGGAAACCAGCATCGATGAGAGGACTTTGCTTTGTTTCTCTAATTATCAACATCTGGGAGAAACAGCATCCAAAAGGAGAAAAAGCAACACAGAGAACGTCAAGCCACACTACTAACAGGTGTTCTCAGGGATCAAATTCTCAAACATCCCAAGAAGTAAGATGAGTTAGACTTTGCAGCTGAACTGTCCCAGATGATAAATGAAAAACATCAGGACTTGGCCTACAATAGTCTATTTGGTTCTCTTCCAAGTACATTAAATGAATTTAATTTTTCAGAGGACAATTTTCGGGTAAAGAGAGTGAAAGGTGTGTGGATATGAAATGTCCACAGAAAATTTCACTTTGATTTAGTTCGTTACTCCTCCATGCTTTGCTACATCACCACCCCCAGGGCACATGGGTGGACTCACACACACACACACGTGCACATCTATGTGTGTGCACCACCATTTACTGATAGCATTGTCCCAGCTGTTGTGAGAACATACAGACCAAGTCATTTATCTGCAATTTGATCAAGTTATAAATAAAACAGAATTCAAAAAGAGCACCAGGACACCTCATGAAATACCCTTTGGCTGATCCTGAGTTAAGACTCATCAAATTATTTAGAAATCTATCTAGAAGCATAAATCTTTTGTAGGTTCCAGCAAAGAGAGGCAGATACTATGCAATATAACTACATGAAATTGCTCTTGAATCAAAATCAGCCTGTCTTACAATTACAGTAAAATCGTTATCCCAAAGAGTTTATCCATCACATGCAGTGTCAAGGTAAAAGTTTAAACAACTTTTACATCCCATCAGTGCCAGAATTTAGGAGGTGGGTGAAGTGGCTTTTAAGCTTCAATCATCAGCAGGGTTTTTTCACCTACCTGTGAAAATCTGCCCTCTGATGGTGACCCAGAGTGTATCAAAGGTCATCAGTGACAGTACAAAGAGAGAGGATCATGGGAACTGAGGATCACAGGACAGCCAAGACACTCAGACCAAGGGCTCACATTCCTCCCCACTCGGCACTTGGGAGAAACGACTCCCTGAAAAGCCAGAGGAGGAGACAGCTCCAAGCCAAGCCTTTTTCACCAGCTCTAGTAAGCTAATGTGAACATCTGGGTCTCAGCTCAAGTCCAGGCTGATGTAAGAAAAGGCATTTATTTTTGGGTGGAATTTAAGATTACATTTTAAAGGGTATATATACAGGGTGGCCATAAAGTTTGATCTGTATTTCCGCCCTGTGTTTCTGTAATTAAAAGTTGCAGAAACATTTTGGAAACTGTTCAAATGCCACTAAAAGATGAGAAGATTTTATGAATCATGGGGGAAGGTAGTGATTATGAGAAAACAAAAGGCCAGGTGCAGTGGCTCATGCCTGTAATCCTAGTACTTTGGGAGGCCAAGGCAGGTGGATTGCTTGGACTCAAGAGTTCAATACCAGCCTGAGTAAGAGCAAGACCCCATCTCTAAAAATAGCTGGGTGTAGTGGCAGGTGCCTATAGTAGCAGCTACTTGGCAGGCTGAGGCAGGAAGATTGCTTGAGCCCAGGAGTTTGAGGTTGCTGCAAACTATGATGATGCCATGGTGTTCAACCCAGGGCATAGAGTGAGACTCTTTCTCAATAGATAATTAATTAAATGAATGAATGAATAAATAAATAAAATTGCGGACTTGAAATTCTGCATCACTCCCTTCTCAGGTAGATTACATGAACCTGGCCTTCCTGGAAAAGTCTTGAAAAGTCCCTGAAATGACCTTTTTTTTTTCTTTTTACCTCTTCAACATAAATGTAAAAGACAAAAAAACTGCCTGCTTTTCTGGAAAAAATATAAAATCCATATTTAAGACTGTTTACATTACCCGGTGACTAGATCTGAGCCATTAGTCATGCCCTTTTTAATATCGTCAGTTTTATCTTGGACACTCAAGTTTTCTATGAATTTGTATCATGTAAATCCATTTTATAAATCTTTTTTGGGTTATTTTTATTTTCATTTAAGAAGGTATAAAGACCTTCTTTGCTATCCTAAAAATATAAGCTAACTTTTTGTTATTATTTTATTAAGTTTTTTCTTTAAAATTAATTATTTGGGGAACAGTTTGTTACTAAGTACACCATCACAGCACAGTTTCTGGTAAGAGCATCACTTTTGGCTTTTAACTAAAATCTATATTTATACAAATATTATTTAAATAATAAGGTTAACTTTGTCAATAAATGTTTTTCTATATAAGGTGAATAATTTCTTTGTGTATAGCTGTCATCCATAGGCAACATTTATATCAATAAAATATCATCAGTTATTAGCATTTTCCCAGAAATATAAATAATTTTTGTAAAGACTTTTACTGAACTGACTCTGCTTCACGAAAGAAGCTTCTTATTAACCTAAGAGTTTTGGGGGGAAATTTCTGAAAAGAGTCAAATATTTAACTCAGGTGACCTAAAGCATCTACTAAAAAAAAAGAATTTCTTTTTATTCTAAGCTGAAGAAGTATGATCCCACAAACTTTCTCTTTACTACATGACATTTTTACTCTCTCTTCCAATTAGAGATTTTTCTCTATCAGGGATCTAGTTTTCCTGGGCTTTCCTAGTTCAAATTCTTCACTCCACCAAGATCCTGAATATTTGAATATAAACCTATCTATCCAAATAAATCCTAGAGTAAATAACCTTTAGTACAGTCATGTGTATTTTAAGCATATGAATGTACGTAAGCAATTTAGAGGTACAATAGTTATATAACATTGATTTTGTGGAAGTTGGGGCCAGTAACTCACATTTATACCATTTATACTCAGGTTAACATCTTTATTCACAGTATGGCTTTGAATATTATGATTTTTCTGGTTTTTCCGGTCACTAGAAGTCTTCCAACCCCTAGGCTCCGGCTGCTGCTCAAAGTTTTGCAGGTTTTGCAATTTTTATTTTTCTTCTGTCAGTCATTTTCCTTTATCCCAGACCTCCCTCTCCGTACACAGATTTTTCCACTTATCGCAGCCTTTCTTACCTTCTGAGCTCTGGCCTTTGGATGACTGTTTTCCTAGCCTCTTGTTCAGTGGTTAGCTAACTGGGCCCTCTACTCCTTTGGATTTTGGATCTTCTTGGTTAGTGAACTGAGTGATCACCATGTTTTCTTTACCTTTGCTCTAATGAACTTTATGTGAACTACAGTTTTTAGTTCTCCACTTCTACGTGGAAAGACAGCCATTTTTTTAGGGTTCAGTTAATCAAAATTTTACTGTCCTTGAAAAATGGTCTAACCTCAATATATTTGGCACCCAAAAAGAAACATAATTAAATCTGCAATCTGGCTTGTAGAATTAAAAAATAAATAAATAAAGGCTATAGCAGTGTTTTTATTATTATTATTTTTAATTCACTCAACCAAATCAAGGCTGCTTTCTTTTCTTTCTTTCTTTCTTTTTTTTTTTTAAAGGCCTGAGCTCAATAAAATGCACATGATTCTTGCCAGGCAATACTTTTCTTCCCCTTAATTTTTAAGCCCATGGGTATTTTAAGGGAAATTCAACCCACATGTTTCTGATTCATTTACACTTAATTCATTAAAATGTTGTTTTGTAAGAGTTTTTTGATGTCCAAAGGCCTTATGAGTCTTTTTATATGACTTTTTATGCCATTTTTCCTCAAAAACAGGAAGTGGTATTTTACTAAGAACTCAAACTCTAAAAAGGTTGACTTTCATATGAATCACATAAAGCATACTAAGAGATCTTATCTCTCCTGGGTCATCTTTGTTATGGAGAACACCTGAAATAGTCATTTGGGTGGATTATGTATTGTTAATGAAATTCCAGTTACTCCAAAACACTTCCAGAATCTCATAACAGAAGTAGGCTTCTACAGCCAATTTATAAATGGGTACACAAGATAAATTCATTTAACACAATATTCATATGAATGTAATGTTATTAATTAGGACAAAGTGTTTTAGCACAGACATCTGCCATGTGATAGACTCAGGAAACCACTGGAGTTTGTTTATTTAAATAGTAACTTTCTTTTTTTCCCCTTATCTCCAAAAAAGGGACAGAGATGAGATAGGTCGCAACGACTGTATTAATGTACACAGCTATGATTTAATTAAAAATAAATAAATAAAATAAAAAGAGAAAGTATGTTTTCCATGACAATGAGAAACATTCTGATGTAGTTTTTTTGTCATACATTCTAAATAGAAGAGACAACTTTAACAAGAGACTCCTTGGATATCATGTGTGTACTATTTTTTCTATGACTAAGAAACCTTTCAGTGCTTGTATAACTGTCTTCCCTTCCTTGGATCCTCAGATTTACTAAATAGCACTTAGTGCTGTTCTGTAGAATACAGGAGTTCAAGAGCAACTCTGCTGCCCTTATTGAAAGCCAGCACCAAGGTGACATCAGTGTTCTCTCTGGTTTAGTCACCTAAAGGAATCCAAATACTACTGAAAATAATCCATCTTACCATTTTGGATTAGATCTTCTACAGACAAAATCAAAACTAGTAGAAACACAGAATTCATAGAAAACTCATTCACAATCAAATGGCCTTCTTTACCACGCTGAACCCAAGCACCGATAAGATGTGAGATTCTTCTAGGCTTCCAGTGTGCACATTGGCCTGTGAAAAATGTTCAATGAAGTACTTTTGGTTTCAATTTCAAATAGTCCAAAATTGTTATTAGATGATGACATGAAAAACTAACTGGTAAGTTATACAATTAGAATTTTGTTGTACATAACCTTTAAAAACAAGAAGAAAATATGACTCACACATGAAACTATTTGCTATACATTTATAAAATTAAATATAAAGGGATTTAAATTATAAAATTAAAGAGGGAGCTAATTAAGAGTGCTAAGGCCATATTCAGCATGCCACTTCAAAGAAAAACTCTTGGGTCTACATGACACAAGAAGTGTGAGGTGAGTGCCCTACATAGAACTCGTGCAATAGTGACGTCAAAAAGTATCGCGTTTGTGGGAAATGGCACCTCCTTCAAGCATACTACCACTCTGATCCAGTCTGTTTATACTACATATAGACAAGGCTGTGGATTTCAATATTGTTGCATTATTTAGCAACACCTTATAACCAACCACCCTGAAATTTAGTGCCTAAAACAATATATGACTGTCTTGTTTTTCACAAGTCTGAAGTTGGCTGGGTGGTTCTACTACTTTGGGCCAGCCTTGGTCAATCTCTTTTGGATTTGCTCTGAGGTCAGCTGGCAGACTGACTGAGGTCTGGCTGGTTTAGAATGACCTCGGTTAGCATTACTGGAATCTCCACGTGGTCTCTCTGCCTCCAGTGGGCTAGCATGCGCTTGATCTTCGGCAACAGCAGGGGTCTAAGAAAAAGAAGAGATGATCTCAAGTGCTTTTTCCATGTTCTATCTGCAACACGTCTGCTAACAGTCAATTGGCCAAAGGAAGTCTCATGGCCAAGCCTGGGATCTGCATGGGAGGAATCTACAAACGCGATAGCAAAAAGAATGGATTCAGACAAGCTGTTTAATATGAGCCCCTAATATGAGGGATTTATCATAACTATTCTCAAATAATCCTGAAAATATTTTTCACAAGTCTTTGCTTTACCTTTTCTGCGTGAGTTAACATGCTGCAGATAATTAATGTGTCTTTTTCTTTTCATTTTCAAAATTACTATTTTCTGTATCCTTTTTTTTCAAGTCAACACTATGAAGCTTTCATTGATGTGCTACTTTTCTTTCTCTAGGAGGCTTTATATAGATTTGTTTTTCTATGTGATCTCTTATGTTTTCTTTATTTGGACCCTGTTATTCGGGTATGGTTATTAGCTGGTCAGCTACTCTGTGACAGGGATTGTGACTTTCACTTTTGACTCTTATTTCCTCAGCACTTAGCTACCTTTCCAGGCACTCAACACAGAGCTAAATTGATGCTGGAAAGTATGGCGGGAACATGGAGACCAAAAAAAGGGGTGTCACAGTGATCGGGGATGCTAAGAGGAATTGGCAGGTGTACAAAAACAGAGGTTAGATAGGAATTCCTTTGGAAGCAGCATAATGATGCAGAGGATAAGCTGAGGGAGACACAATCCTAGAATCAGAAAGGGTAAGTGCCTCAAGTAGAAGAGAAATTGTACAAGAGGAAAAGTAACCGGATGAACTGGTAGAAGGAAAACAAAGGCAAATATTAAAGCTGAAGTTGCATTTCCTTAAATTCAAAATACTTGGCTTACTTTTTGGAAATATTAAAATTTCTAAATAAAACAAATGCATGGATTGCAGTAATTGGAGTATCCACAACGTTCTGCCCCACCCAGTGATTTCCTAGTGAGCCACCAGCCCGATACCTAGGCCAAACCTTTGATGTAACGTCTTGTAATGAGTGCTATGTTTTACAAACACCCAAGCTTGGCATTTGTATAGCAACCAAGTAACCATGCTATAGATCTCCTATAAATAGAGAGGGATTGCTGCTCTGTACCAACTCTGTTTATCTGGTCATCAACGCAGTTCCCATAACCCCCAAACCATAAACACACTGTATAAACAGCAGCTTTCATGCGTGCTCTCGTCTTGTCTTGTGATATATGCTGTGAGCATTTGTCTACAATTCTGATTTCTTCAGAGAAAGTAAATCTTGAGTAAAGAGAGAAAACGAGTACCATGTGATTGGTATACTGCCATGACATTTTTATAATGTTTTAGAAACATTTATTAATCTCTATGACCGAGTTTTCCTTGTCAGCACTTTAAGAAATAAGACCGCACTTAAGAGAAGAGTCATGTCTTCCTGAGGATTGCAACTTTTTGGCAGTGAGAGATATGAAAGAAACTATAAGATAGCATATTAAATTTTATAAAAGGAATACAAACATATTTCAATAGATGCCCCAAATAATTAGGGCACTATTCTAATTAGAACTACTAGGGATGGTTTTATGTAAGAGTTAACAAGTGAGTTAGGAAGAATTTTAATAGGTACGAGTGAAAAAGAGGAAAAAAGGATGAACAAAGCAGGATGTCAAAGTGAGGTGAATCAGGATGGTCAGAAAACAGCCTTCCTGGGAGCTCATATTGGGAGTATAATTAGAGTCATGCTGTTGATGACCATGAATGCCAGATGTCAGGCCCAGAAATCTGAATCTGTGCACAGCACAGAGTTCATTAGACCAGCAGAAAATGGCAAATGTGTTTGAAAATGGGGTTGAGGACATGGTTACATTTCAGTTTTAGATCTCTTCAGCGAAATGCAGAAATTTATATACCAGAATTCATGATTATGTTTCAGTTCAAGAACCTGCAGACAAATTCCATACTTTTCATCAGTTTCTCTAGAGAACCCTGATAATTCAAGAGTTTGACTATCCTGGGGATCTGTTGGGAGAAAATGTCCAATAAATAACCACGTTTCCACAAGGTTAGAGTTTTCTAAGCAAAGTGTACTAGCACCTATATGAAAGGATCATTAAGTAGCTAATAATCTTTGCAAGTTGAAGATAGATACTTCTAGACAGACATAGAGATTTAGTAAAGTAGTGGCCCTTGCCTCAATTTCCAGAAACGATTTGTTTAATTATTTTAACTCTTCTTATTTTTTTTTTTTATTTCTTGTTTTTAATTATTATGAGCAATTTGGGAACAAAGTTTTCTCTCTCTTCCTCAGGGAAAATAGAACGGGAAGTTATGGGAGTCACTTCTATATAAATTACGGTTTTCATAATTTGGAGGTTCCACTCTTGTGGTGCAAACCTCACTGTAGGAAACAAGTAATATATAAGTTTCACCATATTTCCTTGATGTAAAATGGGAAAACAGTACAAGCTTCTCTGTAGGAAAATTATCTTTCAACCCAGAATGCACTTGTAATTATATACATACATAAATTTTACATGTATGTAAAAATACACATCCATGAGCATAAATACATACATTACATACTTTAAAAACTGTGGCATACTAATTTATTCACTTGCAAGGTAATATTTCAGACTTTTCAGAGTTCTGAACTAAACAGAATCAAGTATAATTAGATAAATTAGATAATTAGATACCAGAATAATATTAAGAGTGACATGACCCATTAAGATTATTCCCATTAACATATCAAGGCCTCCACCTTATTAAATCCATTGGTGTACTTCGTCACATAAAATATTGAAAGAAACAAGAAAGCAATCATACTACCAAATTTCAAAATAATGTGATAAAATTGTGTATCCATTCCTAATAAAATAAACAAACCTCTTCATAAACTAAAAGATAAGATATTTTCACTCTGTTACTATAAGCCACTAGTAGAAACCCACTCCCGGCATTATGTTTGAGAGAGACATAGACATTTTAGTGACCTAAAGAAAGAAAGAACACTGGTAAGACCCTCCTAGGAACATCAATAATGGCACAGTATAGACATGTACATGATCATGAGTAATAAAACATAGACATCTTCTGTCATTGCCTTTTACTTTATAATACACCGTGTTCTGAGTGAATTTGTATGAGAAAAGACTCATTATTTGTAGATTAAGTAATTATTACATAAAAGTGTAATTTATAAAGCGTGGTCTGTGGGCCAGCAGCAGCACCTGGGAACTTATTTTCTCGTGATGTATACTTTATCAAGCAATGTTGGTTAATCTGATGTACCCTAATGTATGGGAACTACTAATACAGAGAAGTTGAGAAATTTTATAAAACTTAAGATAAAGACAATAGATTGGAATACTCTGAGAATAAGAAATGACCAGGGTGATTCGTTGTATAGTTAAACTTGAATCTTTCTTATATGTATAAAATTTATTAGATAGTGAAGAAACTAGATTGGGTGACATAGTAGTAAAGTCTATAACGTACACCTGAAAATACCTTCATGAATAAAAATATTGAAGTCTTACTAAATGTAAGAAAGGTACATAAGGTAAAAACACTTATAAAATATATGAAATAATATATCAACATGATAGTACATAAAACTTTTCAAACTCAAGGCAAAAAAGGCAATATGTATAAATACAATAAATACAAATGATTAATAAACATATTAAAAATGTTCAAATTCAAACAATCATGGAAACTATTGCAACAATAAAATATTTTTCATCTATTACATTGAAAACACTGAAAGGCCTGATACCCCGTATTGTCTATGATGTAAAAAAAGCACATTCATTGCAGTTACTCTGAGATTAAAGCTTTTGGTAGGAGAACAAATGATTTAGCAGTATTCTTTAACATGGTTGCTACATTTTTTCTTTGGTCCCACATTTACACTTCTAACATTCTATTCTATAAGGATTTTTACACATGCGCAGAAAGAGGAAATTACGTGTGTGTTTATCAAAGCAATTCATTATTTTCGTAGTAAAATATGGCAACAATCTAACTGGTTTGTAAGAAAGAAATCAAAATACATTTTCTACTGGGGTGTGTGTGTGCATGTACACACACATAGTAAGGGAAATGGGGCTAACAGGAAAGACCTCTGAAAATAATTTACCTGTGCAGGTGGGAGGGAAAAGGATCAACAACACAGCCAGTTTCAGGTTCCAGGAGCTTCTTTGATCAGTTTCAACGGAGCCTTTGGTTTGGGAGGAAGCACTTGCCCTGGAGATTGAGGTGTGTGGATCCAGCTTATTAGCTAGTCAGAGAAGTGATGGGAAGCTTTTCTAATGCACTTGGAAAGAACCATCATACAGAAAACTCAGACTTCAACCCATCACTGAGATGTGGTATCCTCATTTTGCAGCAAATGTAGAAAAAGGTGAGAGCCATTTTAAATGAAGCTTAACTATTACTGAAAGGGAAGAAAAGCTCACAAATAAATTTGGAAAGATACCATTCGAGAAAGAGCCTGAATGAAAAATGTACTCTAATTTAGTCAAAGGTCAGGGCCATTTCACGTTTATTTATTTTTGTTTAGTGTAGGAAACAACTAACATAACTAAAGGAGAAGCGAGAATTAAGTTTTAAACCCTCTGTAATGATAAGAAGCACCTGTGATACACCATCTCGGTAACACCTTGGTGATGAGGGCATGGGGAAGGGAGAACACGAGAACACCAGAGCATGCCAGACAAAAACATCACTGCTTGGCAGTCTCCACACCGGTGGTGCAGGTAGCCACGGGATCACGTCTATAAAACTGCAGGAGAGGTTAGTCCAGTCAGGGTTCTCTCACAGACTCGCACACTCTAAATCTTTTGTTCTTCCTGCTCAGAAGGTGCCTGACTGGCACCCTGCTGTGAAGACTGCTAAGATTCACTCTCCTACAAAGACTGTTTCTCTCTCTCTCTCCTGCTAAGACCAATAGCCCTCAGGCACCGAAGGGGAGTTGATCCCTAGCAAGGCAGCACAGCAGTCGGCGTCCAGTTTCATAAGCTGGGGCCAGCCATGTGGCAACCTGGCGTCATTGGCCCAACAGTTTAGTTTTTGCTTTGTTTTGTCATCTAAAGACAGGGTCTTGCTGTGTCACCCAGGCTGAGTGCAGTGGTACAATCATAGCTCACTGCTGCCTGGAACTCCTGGCTGGATCACTCAAGTAATCCTTCTGCCTCAACCTTCCTAGTAGCAGAGACTACAGGCATAAGCCACCATCCCCTGCCAATTTTTAAATATTTTATAGAGACAGGTCTCAAATTCCTGGCCCCAAGCCATTCTCCTGCCTCAGCTTCCCCAAATGCTGAGATTGCAGGCATGAACCACTGCATGGTGTCACTCTTCTGATTCCTTACTGTGTTCACAAGTCTCAATAATATAGTCCTTTAAAGACTTTACACATGCCTGTGTCAAAACTAAACAAAAAGAAAGCCAATCACATAATAGCAAGAAATACCCCACCCTTGTTTTGTCTAACATAGTTTTAAATATTATTATAACCAACTATATTAATTCTGAACTATATAGCTACCAAATTTCAGAAATAAGTGCCAGGAATTTCAAACACAGGCGGCGTTTCTTGATTTTAAAAGAGAGCAAAGCCTTTTGTTTTTAAAGATACTCACATTTTTAGAATAATTTACAGATGTTAAGTTATTCTAGCATGAGAACAGCAATAGATAGATTGTACACCTTTTAAACTCAATAATACCCTTGGTCATCTACTTCAGGGAGTTTGCTAAACCACCACATTGTGATTGAAAGTCAGGTGAATAATTTTCATTGCTAATGTCCTGTTCATAGTGACGGCTTCCTCTGCCAGTTCACAACATCCACCCACAACTCATGTTGATTCTTCCGTCTATTTATTTATTGTTCATTCCTTAGGTATTTATTGAGTACATATTATGTGGATATTATTATGCCGGCTACTAGTCTTTGCCATTGTGTGGTTGATCCTAAGCTATAAAGATAAGACACGGCTACCTAGATCAATGATTTCACCAAGCAAATTGTTACTGGGGGGCAGTCTGGTAACCTTTATGTGTGAAGGTTATGGAACATCAAAGGGGTCTCACAACAGTGTTTCGTGTCTTATTGTTTCAGTTGTCTCTGTGATGGGTTTGGAAACTCATTGTAATTTAGGAGCATCTTGATTCTAGACCCCGGCCCAGGAGTTGGATGGGGGTTGGGTGGGATACTAGTGATACTGGTTTGTCTCTGTGGCCGATTGTAGGCATGATGAAAAGAAGAGGTCCCTTTTTGTTTCCCTTTGGTGTAACAATCACAAACTTTGTATTTTTTTGTAGTTTTTGGCCGGGGCTGGGTTTGAATCTGCCACCTCTGGCATATGGGGCTGGTGCCCTACTCATTTGAGCCACAGGTACTGCCCTATAATCACAAACTTTGTAAAAACATCTTCATTGACATAAAATTCACATTCCATCTGACTTACATATTTAAAATTTACAGCTATCTTTTTTTTTTTTTTACTATATTCACAGACTTACGCAGACATAATCACCACTTTAGAATCTTTAACATTTTAATGGTAACATTCTCCCTCTTTTCTTCTATGCCCACTAGATATAGAAATCACCAAACCATTTTCTACCTTTATAGATTTGCCTATTTCAGATATATTGTCTAGATGCAACCATGCAATATGTAATATTTTCTGACTTGCTTTCTACATTTACCATAATATTTTTTAAGGCTTATATTGTTTCATGTATCCATATTCCAGGACTTTTTTTTTGTTTGTTTTTTGAGACAGAGTCTCACTTTGTCACCCTTGGTAGAGTGCTGTGGCATCACAGCTCACAGCAACCTCTACTCTTGGGCTTAGGTGATTCTCTTGCCTCAGTCTCCCGAGTAGCTGGGACTGCAGGCACCCGCCACAACACCTGGCTATTTTTTTGCTGCAGTTTAGCCGAGGCTCCCGTTGGAACTCACTACCCTCAATATATGGGGGCTGAGCCACAGGTGCTGCCCTGTAGTCCAGTACTTTTTATTGCAAATAGTATTTCAATATATAAACCACATTGTATTTACACATTCATCATTTAGTAGGAATTTGAGTTATTTCTATGATTGGTTGTTATTAGTATTTTCGTGATCATTTTTTTTAATTTCTCTTATTGAAAATAAATTGACCATAAGGTGAAGTTTTGTGTCTGTTCCCCCAAATATCCATCATTACACAAGTACAGTTGTTTCATTATGGTAGTGTTGTAGTAAGTTTTGAAATTAGAAAGGATGAGTCCTTCAAATTTGTTATTCTTTTTCATGATTGTTTTGGCTTTTCTCGATCCTTCGAATTTCCATATAGAATGAAAGATCAGCTTGTAAATTTCTGCAAAGAAACCATCTAAGATTTCATTAAGGATAGGTTTGAATATGTAAATAACTTAGGAAAATATTATCATCTTTGCAATATCAGTGCCTTGGCCCATGGACATGGGTCTTCTTTCTATTTATTTAGCTCTTCCTTAGTTTCTTTAAAAAACATTTTGGCATTTTCGGAGTATACATTTTGCATTTCTTTCTTTGAATGTACTCTTAAGTATTTTATTTTTTAATACTATTTTAAATGGATTTTTTAACTTTATTCCTGAGTTGTTCACTTTAAATATATATAAAAATGATTAATTTTCCTATATTGATCTTGTGTTCTGAAATCTTGTTCACCTCATTTCTGAGATGTAAAAATGTGTTAGTGGATTGTTAGGTATTGTTTGCGTATCATCCTACATCTCTTGCAAATAGAAGAAAGAGTTGTCCTTCTTCCTTCCTAATCTAATTGGAGGATAATAAATTGGAGCATTTCTTCTCCTTGCTATTATCATTTATAGGCTGGCCCCATCCACTGCTAACAGAGCCCTGGTTAGCAGCTCTGATTACAGCTAATTTGCCCTCTCTTTGTCCCATTTAGACCAATGGATGCTAATGGCTCCTTGCTATTCTTGGCCCTAGGGCACTACATCAACCCTTGTTCATTTCTTCTAGCTTTACTCAGACAATTTTTCTACTTTATAGTCTCTTCTGAATTATATTTTAATATATCAAAATGCATAAGAATCTAAAGCATAATATAAAATGACACAATAATTTACAGTCTTCAAAACTACATTATTTTGTTCAATGCTAAGTATGGGGGAACTTAAAAACCTGATATTTTAAATCCTAAACTATTTATAATTTGCCTTTTCCTTCAAGATTTAGAAATACAAGGCAAAGTGCACTAAAACAATATGCAACATTTATACTCACTATTTTGAGAAGTTTTCTAATATTTATATAGTTATAAATTTGGAATCTATTAAAACATCATGAATAATGCTTCATTTGTCTTTCAATTGTTGGTTGTATATGTAGAGTCATAAAGAGCTATTTTTTTTCAAATTATATATTAGCTATAGTTCAAGTTAACCTAATGCTTATTTTTGAGGGAAGAAAATACTAGGTTTTAATAACTGCCCATAAGTGATACGTGAAAAGTATTCACATTAAAGTATTTCTTATACTTCAGTATCCCAAACATATCAGTCTATTTTAAAATAACTTTTGTTGAAATTCATCAAAATGTTCAAGGAAAACTGGGCCTGGAACAATTATTCTTTCCTTATTGTTGCTTTTAGTGTCTTACACATAGGCCAGTTACTGAGGGAGATAGATTTTGAAAGCAGAAGAAATTTCTAGTAAGGCAGCATCTTTGTTAGGAAAATTACAGATTTTAATTTAAAAATACTATACTTAACATTTCAATTGTCTATATGTTTCACTTTTATTTAAAATTCTAACATTAGTGGGTAAAATCTGGGAGTAAATAGGATTTTTGCCTTTGAAAACAATTTAGGACAAAATTTGGAAGTAAATAGGATTTTTGTCTTTGAAAACCATTTAAATGTCATGTGTCTCAGACCCAGAAGGGAAATATTTCTCCATATAAGGTAAATGTCTTCTTATCTACGTGTCTCCAGTGCTGTTCCATAGAAGAAACACAGGTTCTTCAGCCTTGTCTGCTTTATGGAATTAACTATATTTTTCTACTGTTCAATTTAGAGTAAGTTTCATTCTCTTTTCCCCACCTCCTCCCCAGAATGCAGGCTGTGGACATTGTCATACTGGCCTGTGGAATATTATCTTTCAACATATGCAGCCGATTGTACAGGGGTCTGTATCTCTGTTGCTTTGATCTTTCCAACTTAAAAGAATGCAAATGTCATTACTGGGGATTGCTTTGGAAAGATCTTAAATCATGAGTAATTCCATCTTTTGGTGTGAGGAATGACTGTCCACAGAAACTAGGAAGTGAGTCTTCATTAAATCCCCAGGCTCTTGTATATTTTAGTTTATCATAAGGCATTCTCAGGGCCTGAATGTCCATATTAATTCATGTCTGTAGGTAGTTATTAATACAGATTACTTTATAGCTTCCAAAATATGTCCCAGATACATCATTTTATATAATACGTGGTCTTCATTTAAGTAACAAAATACAGTTGCAAACCTTCTCCCCAAACTCCCGTCTACTCTCCTTCACAACACTGTTAAAACAATGGCTGGACCATCTGCGCAGGACTTGACATGGACAGCCAGAACCTGCTCTGCTGACATTAATGCATTTTATTTAAAGCCAAAACATAGATATTTACAGGTGACCATCTAAATGACAGGAGTGGTATGTTCTGTTAGAGATTTTCTTCATTAAGACAAGGAGAGAAAGAATAAAATTGACTTCTTCTACTCACTAGTAAAACAAGGCTATATTATTTTTATATCATAGAAGTGATCCTTTCACATCCAGGTGTTTAGACAGACTCACATCAACCTTCTTCATGATCTAAACTAAATGTGGATTGGGGCACTTACAAACACCAAGGAGCAGCAATTTCCTTTTTGCCCCTCTATCACATTTTTATTGATATATCAATATATCCCTAATCAATTGATCTATACCAAAAATGACAAACCTAAGTGCTAGCTCAGATCATGTCGATTGCAACCAGATTATTCTACAAGTAGAACACATTGTAAAATGGATATTTAATAAAAAAGAATTCTTCTACGAAACTATACTTTTATTGTGTTCAAAAGCACATGCTATCAAAAGTGTCAGGGATTTAAAATCTCTATGTATTATATTTTAAAATTTAAATTTAAATACCAATACATTGGAGAAAAGGGATCACATACAAAAGGAAACTGGCAATGCAAAGATTACCTTAAATTTCATTACGATACATGAAAATTTTTAATAAAGTACTGACTACCTTGGAAATATCTAATTCTACTAATACGTTATAGCATGTTTGGACAAGTCAGAAAGTTTGAAATGATGATTGCTTCTGCAGCAACTGGATATTCACAAATCTATCACTGGTTATTCAAGACAAAAAGAAAAATAAGAGCAGAAATTAAGAAAAAGAGGCAGCTAAAAAGATCGGCTACACAGAGATAACCCCCACTGTAGCATTATGATTTGGTTTAGGTTTAGAATTACATTACGTATTCTTTCTAAGTCTGTTAGTCAGCAAATGTACTTCTCCCTTTTAGGATTATCAACCAAAAATATTTACTGAGATACTGTCACAAGCCGAGCTCTATATTTAGGCTATAATTCTTTCACTATTTGCAATAAGGTTTAACCAGAAAGTTTACACAGAGTTAAAAAGTGACCAAATATTTAAAATGACTCAAACTGAATATGCTTTGTTTAGTTCAGGTCTGTTAAATATCAATGGTGGGCATGCCAACCTTGCATAAGTTCAGCACTTAAATCGGTCAGCTATCGCACGCTGATAAATGGCAAGTAGGCAAAGATGACATTCTAAACTAAGTGATCCTGAGAAGGTGAAGTTTGAACCCTCTTGAAGCGCATGCATAGACACACATGCACACACACATACACACGCATTCACACATACACACACATAGACTTTGTTGCTTCTCAGAAAATAATTTCAACTAACAATGCTCACATTTTGGGAAATAAGCATGAAGGAAGACAAGGGGGAGTCCATGTTAGTGTCATCAAAAAAATGTCGGTACAGCTCGGCTCTTCTTTAAATAGGATACTTGGGTCAGGAACAAAGACTGTTGGAAAAAAGAGTTTAATAATCACCAATCTTCTCAAAGCAAGGGACAAAACAGCCACTGTAGGATTTCAAATCCGTCAACAATCTCTCCTGGAGTTCACTCATCACAGGGCCCCTGGAATTAACAAGCACTCAGGCTCACCCACTTCAAAGACCACGGGGAACCCACCTCTTCAACAAAAGTCTCCTTTGAGCCCATGTGGAGTGATTTTATTTTTTTCTTACTCTTCATCCCAGAGGTTAATGCGAAGGTTTGTTCATACAATGATCCTGAACAACAGACTCTGCAAACCTAAACACTTTCTGGCTTTCTTCCCAATTAAAATACATAGAGAAAAAATACATAGAGAAAGTTACTGTGATTCAAGTGATATCCTAGGTATTGAGTTTTATAAAAGCCTGTAATTTAAGAGATACAACATTTAATTGGGTTTATGTTGTGGCTGTATCTGTAATTTTGTATCACTGTAGCTTGCAGTGATACAAAATTAAAAATCCTATCTTGTGAGTGATACAAAATTAAAAATCCTATCTCGCGATTAAGAATAATAACCTAGTGATTGTAGGTTTCAAGGACTTTCTGAACCATTTGTGTGACATAAATCCTAAGTTATCTATAGCATGTGTTTTTAAAATAGGTTTTCACAAAATATTTATAATCACATCTTAAATTCTCTTGGAAATGTCTTGGTGTCAGGAACACTTATCCTTGCCTTGGTTCATTTCTCTGTATGTGTTCTTAGGAAACACTTTCTTTTCTAAAATTTATGTATAATAGAAAGGAGTGATAATTTTTCACATGGCAGACACTGTCCCGATCTTCACCACATGAAATCGATGCTGTGTATTACTCTGTTGCACAAATGAAGAAACTAAAATGTGGAGCAGTTAGGGAACCTGCCCAAGGCCTTAGTGCGGGGAACCCGAGACACCGGATTCTCACTTCGCGGCCCCTTTCCTTCACGAGACCTTAAGCTGCCCATCTCTCACTGCAGCCGAGCTCAGATCCATCCTCCCCCAGGATCCCCCCTCTGACCACTTGGACTCCGTATCCTCTGCTGAGTCTCTGATGCCATGTAATTCATTTGGAACTTACGATGTATCATTTGGCACTGTCGCTATCTCAGCTGACTAAGAGCTTCTGGTATGCAGATCCCAACTTTTGTATCATCAAGGACCTAAGCCCAGTGTCATCCCTGTGATTCAAAGCTTAGCAAACAGCTGCTTGGCTTTATAACCTTGTTGAAAGATCAAAACAGATGCATATTAAGAAGTGTTTTTTTAAATATAGTTTTGAATTACAGAATAATATTTTGATATTATCATGTCAATTATTGTGTATCTATTTACCATGACACAAATGGAGGAGAAAGAAAAATAAGCGTGTTTGTTAATTTTTGCATCTGATAATGATTACCCAAGTCACAGCTATCGAAAGTAGGCACTGATTATGGACAAAGAAGGTTTCGCAAGCCCCAGGGAGAACAGATTGCTTAACACAGAGGCAAATTTTTATTCCATGAAACATAGACTGAGAAACGGACATGACTAGGAAAGCCCCTCCTCCACCTCCTTGGAAGTAAAGAATCTCTGGGCCACTTTTCCTTTGATGTTAGGAACAAGGACTCCAAACCAACATAGATTTTTTTTCCTCTCTTGGCACTAATAATAATTTTCTCAAGTTTTCCAATTTCAACCACTAGATGTCACACAGAGACTATAAAGTAGATTACCTTAGTGATTCTTTTACATCAAACATTACGACTTTGGGGAACTTCAAAATTTAAGGTGGTTTGGGAAAATTGTAAGCACCAGACATTGAAGAAGCAGGTCTGTACAATTCATTTCATCGGTTGTATATGCACAGTTTATGGCAAAAATATATGTAAAATGAAAAGGGCCATCTAAACACTGCAAATTGTTATTTCAGGAACCTGAAAAAATAATGTAAATAGGTTCCAGAGAAAGAGATTTTAAAGCCTCCCTCATCAATAATTGTGTATTTTATTCTGGTGGGAGAAACTAGAATACGAGCAACTGAAAAGAAAAAAAGAGTCATACAATAGAAAAAAAAAAAAAAGAGGAATTTGACCTAGAAGGGGTTTGGGATTATTGTATTAGTTTGGCCATGTGGGAACTGAGTAAAATCTGTGACGATTTATTTCCTGGTCTATAAAAGGAGAAGAATATCTAACATGAAATGATTGTGAAGATTCAATAAAATGCAGTATATGGATCATTTGGAAAAAGTATTGACACAGTGTAGACATTCAATAACCTGACCAATTGTTTTAATTCAAAATTATCCCCATAAGTAAACTATTATGTGAAAAAGTTATAGTAGAACTTCAAAGCCCACATGGGGAATTTATCAATTAAAAGAGGAGAAGCAAGGATGATTTACACAGGAGGTCAATATGAGTGTAATTTAAAAGGGTGTCTTGGTGGTCCTCAAGGAGACGTAGAAAGCTATTCCAGATCATGGGAGTGGCATTGCTTGAGAGGCAGCAAGTGTGGGTAATTTGATAAGTGGCAAGAGATACATTCATTAATCCTGAAATAGGCATTGATGGTGGGTGAGTATGATGGGTTTGAATATTGGAATAGGACTTTTTTTGTCAGGCGGGGGGAAAGTATAAATGTTCAAATAAGCTACAAAAAATAATCTAGAATTTTTTTGTATGTTCAATAATATTTTTCCCGTTCGAATTTCCTTTATCAATAATATTTTTTAATTTAATGTAGGTGAGTCACAGAATTAGATGCATGTTTTACAGAGATTTCTCTTTGAGTGTGAAAATTGTCTTTGAGGCGTCTAAGGGGAGAAGCTGGTTAATTGATTGCGAAAATGGGCTTGAACCTAACCCCAGGCAATGGTAAGTGGCAAAGAGATGGAGCACATTAAAAAGACACACACAGGCTGAAAGGTCGTAGGAAATGTGGGAGATTTGATGCAGAATTCAGGGTTCTCACTAAGTCAGTAAGAGCGGAAGGAATACATCCTAACTGAGATGGTGCAGAAAAGGAGATGACCAGTTTAGAGGGGAACAGGGCAAATGCCTTAACCTATCAGGACCTGTCAGTTTCTTTCTACAAAGCATTAAAGAGAGGTAGAGATCTGTTGTCAGCAAGCAGCAAGTGAGTGATGGAATAAGTGCAAGGAGACTAAGTTGTCCAAAAAGAGTGCATTAGATCGAAAACAAAAGAGCATCTGGCTTTATACACAGGAATATGTCAGAAATGGTAAGCGAAAGAGGGAAACGTGTCTGCAGATACCAGCCCGGGTATAGAAGAGAAGAGAATTTCCCAATCATTTCTTCATCTTTTATAACTGGATGAGCCTCCACTGGTGGGAAGGGAAAGTAAGAAGATGCTGAAAGGAGGTCACTTTCCTCTTGATAATAAAAATTCTGGAGGAAGGAAAAAAAGATGGGATCTGGATCCAGACAGGGCTGACTGGAAAGATAAGGATTCCTCCCAACATACTTCAAAATAGAAACAACAATAAACCAACATAAGTATAAGGAAGGGCAACCAAATTTGCAGAAGTAAACCATAAAACATCTCACCCATCAACCTAAAATTTGAAATCATCACCTTAACTAATATTATAAGCACAAGATTAGATATAAAAACCTCTCTACAGTACATGACAGTATGTTTCCACAACATTTCTGTCAGTAAGACTGCTGTGACAGCTTCTTAACAAGTAGGAGGAGCGGAAGACAGACAAAACTGATTTTATTTCTACTGAGAGCTTGATTTCAAATACGCACACCCCAACTACGTAATCCTGTACACAGGGAACTCATTGTTTATTTTCATAGTTGCTGCTTTATTTAAATTCCGTTTCTAAATTTTCTATTTGGCAGGACCTATAATGAAAACAAGCCAGTTTATATATTTTTCTTATTCCAAGGTGTGTACGTGTGTGTGTGTGTGTGTGTGTTTTAATATCTCCTGGATTGCCCAGATGTAAGTATCAGTTTTGGAGACATGGAGGCCCAGGTGAAAGTGTTTATATACATGGGAATAAAGATCACTCATGCCCAAATCCTAATTTAAATCACTTTAGCCTCAGTAATATTAAAACTGTGTAACATTTGTCAACTTTTTCTACTCCCCCTTCTCTCCTGCATTCTTGCTCAGAAAGCAATTAAGTTCAATTCAGGTGTCTTCATTAATAAGATACTTCAACTTCAGGTTTTGAAAGGTCTTGTAAGCAGATCGCACATCCTTATAACTTTTCACAATAAAACCTTCACTTTTGTAAGGTATGTGTGTCTAGATGGTGAAGTTATTGTTGGGGGAAAAAATGAAAGCATTTGGTAACTATGGCAATAGAGATGTTTCAAAAAGAAATATGAACTCTTTTTCCTTGAAGAAATTAGGTATTTTACTTGACTGGTACTTAGGGATCCAAGTCTAGAAGAGAAAAATAGGAATTTTTAAGGCCCGGTATTTTAATCTTTTCTTTTTCTTTTTTCTTTTCTTCTTTTTTTTTTTTTTTTTGAAATTGTTTATCCAGCCACATCTGACAAAATAAAGGATTCAATTTGAGGCTGGAGAAATAAATTGCTGTTATAATTGACCAGCACCCTAGTACATGTTAGAGTAAGTAAATACAGTTGATTCTTATTTCTCAAAAATTTGAGCAATAATAATACTCAAAAATTAAATTTCTTTTTTATGTTGCTTTTTTCTCTAAACACACACAAAAAGTAAATATTTTGATTACACAGACATGTTCTCGTTTTAGTCATTGTTCAACAATATGGTCCAATGTCTACAATGATGTTTAACAATTTATTTATACCACAAGGACTCTGAGATACTATTTGACTATGAATTATCATGTGCATCAGGCTGGTGTGGGCATACTTTTAGAGTTGAGTGTGCGTTGTTTATGGATTCTTCCAAAATGATGATGATAAGTGAGATATGGATCTAGAAATCAGCCTATAAGAGAACTCTTCATAATAAACTCAAGAAGAAAGTGAACACAGTGAGGTTTGTAGATGGGTCCAGGGAGATGTCACTTTTAAGGAAAAGCTTAAATAGAACAGCAGCACAGAAGTCACTTTGATAATAAGATGTCAGAAAAAGAACAAAAATATTTCCCAATATAGCAGCATTTCAAGCCTGTGAACAAATCCATGTTTAGTCTACTAAAAATGAGGACAATGGAATGGTTATGCCAATAATTTTATGGAATTGCTATGACTTCTTTAAAGATTTGATCTTGTTAACATGCCACAGGACGTGTAAAATACTAAGTGGATTAGAATGTTTCATTTGCATGAAACACCTATTTTCTACTAATTTTAGAAAAAATGAATTTTAATGTATATAACCCAAGATTAATGCATGCATGTGTGTGCACACATAAAAATTCAGAGACAGAGAGAAAACACTCTCTAAGTATTATTTTTCTTATGAGGAAGGAAGGACAAAGGTTTCTCTTTTTATCTTTCTCCAATGAAGAGAGATCTCCATTTGCTGTATAAGAACTTTTGTGTAGCATTTTGCTCACAATTGGAAAAAAAAGGAAATAAATACAAGGTATTTAGATATAAATATAAAGGTAGTGTGCCATTCTCTTTAATAGGTAAGAGTATGTTTTGTAAAGGTAGGGTGCCTTTCTTTTTAATAGGTAAGAATATGTTTTGATGATTACAGGAGAAATGTGGAAGAAAAACTTCTAAATAGGCATGC
This sequence comes from Galagoides demidoff, assembly GCA_963574575.1. NCBI lineage: Eukaryota > Metazoa > Chordata > Mammalia > Primates > Galagidae > Galagoides > Galagoides demidoff. Next base: position 24,482 of record CAUYQV010095601.1, read on the forward strand.
CTTTTCTAAACTTCCCCCTGTTTAGAAAAGAATAGATAGAAGAAAGGAAAAGAAAGGAAAGGAAAGGAAAGGAACTTAGTCCATTTTGTGGTGCTGTGGCAAAATAAATTGTTTAATTTCTAACAAACGGAGATTCATTCCTTACATTTGGGGGACTGTAAAGTCCAAGGCTAGGAGCCTTCATCTGGTGAGGGCTTTCTTGCTGTATCATTGCACATGGAAGGTATAAGGCAAGAGAATGTATACACAGGTGAGACAAAAATAGAAAAGGAGCCAAACTCATTTTTTTGTATAAGAATACGCTTCCCAGATAACTAATCGACTCCTGAAAAAATGTCACTAATCACCTTTTAATAGTTCCACCTCTCAACCCTGTTGCTTTTGGGATTAAGTTTCCGATGCATAAACTTTGTGGACACATTGAAATCACGATAGATAGATAGATAGATAGATAGATAGATAGATAGATAGATAGATGATACGTTTTCTTCAAGATATACATAAAACTCTACTATTACAATCACAATTCCTAATGACAGGAGATTTCTTCTCTGAATGTCTTACTTGCAATTGGTTAATTGACAATGAATTTATTTTATAAGGGACTAATCCTATTATACACACACGTGCACACACACATGTCTGGGTGTGTGTACGTGTGTGTCAGATACATAGAATAGTATTTTAGGGGCTTTGCATCTATCAGTTCATTTAATCCTCTCAGGAACATTGATGTATCATTATGTCCATGTTAAAAATAAAGTAAAGGAAAATAGTTTGTGTGAATTTTGCACCATGTAGCTTGAAATTGGCAGAGATATGAATAGAATTTCGGAATCTCAACTCTTTTTTTTTGTTATTTATTTATTTATTTATTGTTTTTATTAAATCATAGTGGTGTACATTAATACTATCATGGGGTACAGTGTGCTGTTTTTATATACAATGTGAAATATTTTCATCCAACTGGTTAACATAGCCTTCATGTCATTTTCTTAGTTATTGTGTTAAGACATTTGTATTCTACATTTAGAAAGATTCACATGTACCCTTATAAGATGAAACATAGCCATGATCCCATCAATCACACTCCCTCCCCCCACCATCCCCTCCCCTCCCCTTTCTGAGTATTCTTGGGCTATAATTGGTTTATAGTTTTCCTATGAAAGCTATAAATTAGTTTCATAGTAGGGCTGAGTACATTGGATACTTTTTCTTCCATTCTTGAGATACTTTGCTAAGAAGAATATTTTCCAGCTCCATCCATGTAAACATGAAGGAGGCAAAGTCTCCATCTTTAGGGCTGCATAGTATTCCATGGTGTAAATATACCACAATTTATTGATCCATTCATGGGTCGATGGGCACTTGGAATTCTTCTATGACCTAGCAATTATGAATGGGGCTGCAATAAACATCCTGGTACAAACATCTTTGTTTTAGTGTGATTTTTGGTGTTCTGCATATATACTTAGTAGAGGAATCATAGGATCAAATGGCAGGTCTATTTTTAGTTCTCTAAGTGTTCTTCAGACGTCTTTCCAAAAGGAACATATTAGTTTGCATTCCCACCAGCAGGGTAGAAGTGTTCCCTTTCTCCACAACCACACCAGCATCTGTGATTTTGTGATTTTGTGATATGGGTTAATCTTACTGGTGTTAGATGATATCTCAAA
>CAUYQV010095602.1:0-13050 GCA_963574575.1 Galagoides demidoff
GCAACCTCCAACTCCTGGGCTCAAGCGAGTCTCCTGCCTCAGCCTCCCAAGTAGCTGGGACCACAGGCGCCCGCCACAACACCCGGCTATTTTTTGGTTGCAACCATCATTGTTTGGCAGGCCTGGGCTGGATTCGAACTCGCCACCTTAGGTGTATGTGGCTGGCCCCTTAGCCACTTGAGCCACAGCTGCCGAGCCATGTCATTTTCTTAGTTATTGTTTTAAAAACGTTCACATTCTACTCTATGTTCACATTCTACTCTTAGAAAGATTCACTTGTACCCTTGGATGTTTTTATTAATGTAAATTGGAATATTTACGATAGATAGGACCAAAGATTTTCATCAGAGAGAACAGAAAATATTTTTGTAATCTTAGGAAACAATTCTAAAAAGGTATACCTAAACGGAAGGACACAGAAGAAAAGAAAATCAAACTAACTAGCATATTCTTTTTTTTTTCTTGCAATTTTGGCCCCGCCACCCCCAGTATATGGTACCAGTGCCCTACCCCTTGAGCCACAGGCACTGCCCCCTAACTAGCATATTCTTTGGGAAGCTGATATATAATTTCTGGTTTCCATGTAAATTCTAAATGCAGATCAATATAAACACGTAAAATGTAAGGAGCCTGAAGTCATGTATTTAGGCCCAGAACAGGTAGCACAGATATACTGAAAACATTCACTTCTACGCTACTACACATTTATCTCACCAGCACTTGGTGTGTAAGGAGTCAGCTGGTCTTTTTATTTATGTTTTTCAATCTTTCTTGTAAATCTGTATCTTTTATTTTTTTTTTTAATCTTTCTTATAAAGCCGACTGCCACTGTTAATTCCAGTCTCATCACTTCACACCCAGATAGGGCCACCGTCTTCCGAATTTGGGTGTCTCCTCCCTCTGATCTCAACTACACATTGCCTTCAGACAACTTTTATTTATTTATTTACTTATTTTGAGACAGAGTCCCAAGCTGTCACCCTGGGTAGAGTGCTATGGCGTCATAGCTCAGAGCAACCTCAAACTCTTGGGCTAAGTGATTCTCTTGCCTCAGCCTCCCAAGTAGCTGGGACCACAGGCATCCGCCACAATGCCTGACTACTTTTTTGGTTGTAGTTGTCATTGTTGTTTAGCGGGCCCGGGCTGGATTTGAACCCACCAGTTCCAATGTATGTGGCTGGTGCCCTAGCCACTGAAATATAGGCACCGAGCCTTTAACATACATTTTTTAGAGGGACACAATTCAACTCATAGCCCCAACACTTTTCTGCTCACGGTAGGTAGTAGATAATATTAGGAACAACTTTAAATGACTAGTATGTCCAATCCTAGGTATTTATTAGCCCTTCAAGCTCCATTGAAGGTCAGCAGTGGTCAGGGTTGGGGCTGCCTGTCCACAGAAGTGGGTGTGGCTGAAGGTTTCCACTCCCTCTGCTGACCTTGGTCCCCCACTGATGAGCTCTCCAGCAGAGGAAGGGGATTGGGGCTGGTAGGATGATAGACAGATCAGACCCAGCAGGGAGCTCTGCGCTGTTTGGGCCCACCATTGCTTGTCTTTTTTTCTTACCAGTATTTTTGGAGTTTCTCTGGAGATTTCTACCTTGGATCTTATAATTTTGGTGAACGTCACTTAGTTTTGGGAACTGACTCGTAACTTCTTCAGCCCCTAGAAATGCAATATTCTTTCCTCTGTCTCCTAGACAGCCCCTGCACCTTTTTTTGAAAATACCTGTATTTTTCAGGGACAAAGTCATGCTCTGTCACCTTGGCTGCAGCACAGTGGTGTGTTCATAGCTCAATGTTACCTTGAACTCCTGGGCTCAAGCGATCCTCCCGTCTCGGCCTCCCAAAGTGCTGGAACTGTAGGCATGAGCCACCACACTCGAGCTATACACAGTCCCTCTTGACAAGACCCTAAATGATCCAATGCCAGCTCTCCTCCACTCTTCCATGCCCCCTGTCCAGATCCCTTCTGAGAGATTCTGGCATAGAACTGGGGTGAAGGTTCATAAGAAAGGACATGAGGCCAGTCTGGGTACAAGAAAAGACTTTAATGGAGGGGAAAAGGAGAATGGACACTGACCAGGTATCAGCTCAGCACCCATAAAAGACTTTTATTAGCCTTATCAATGTAGCTGGAATGGGGTAGTGAGCCCCAGAGTACCATGAGGGTTCTTCTCTACCTTGGGTCGGGATTGTGGGTGGGATGTTTCCAGAACCAATGTCCTTGAGGCACTCCAGGAGTCTGGGGAGGAGATTGCTGGTTTTTGACCTGATTTTTTCTTTTCTTTTTCTTTTTTTTTTTTTTTTTTGAGACAGAGCCTCAAGCTATGCCCCTGGGTAGAGTACCATGGCATCACAGCTCACAGCAACCTCCAACTCCTGGGCTCAAGCGAGTCTCCTTTTTCCGCCTCCCAAGGAGCTGGGACCACAAGTGCCCGCCACAGTGCCCGGCCATTTTTTTGTTGCAGCCATCATTGTTGTTTGGCGGGCCCAGGCTGGGGATTCGAACCCATCACCTTAGGTGTACGTGGCTGGCACCTTAGACACTTGAGCCACAGGCGCTGAGCCGTGCAGATATCTTTTAAAAGAAGAGAATTAGTTATTAGTTAAGTTCATACATCCCTAATGTTTTCAGGGTGTATATATGTAATCTTCACTTATAAAGTCTAGCTAGTCGTAAGAATTACCCAGAGTCAAAAAATACGTGTTGAGGGCCTACTATGTTTTGGGCATTACCTTGGACATGGGGAACAGGGTAGGGAATGAGCTCTTTACTCATGACTCCTAGAAGGTCATGAGCTTGTCACTCAGCAGTTCTTTGCACGCAAAACCACCTGAGGTTTACTGATGCCCCACCTGTCTGTAGGTTCCATCATTAGAACAATGGGGCTATTCCCAAATATTATCGACTTCAATCGGCCTTTTCTTCACCCTTCACCCCAGTGGCACAACACTCCCCTTCTCTGTTGATAATCACAGTTGGGACTCTGAAAGCTTCAGTAAGTCCAGGATCCCTAGATTTTGCCTACGAAGTAAGGGGTCCTCTGAGCCTGCAGTAAAAGAGGGATCCTCAATTTTTTTTTTTTTTTTTTTCAGTTTTTGGCCAGGGCCTGGTTTGAACCCACCACCTCCGGTATATGGGGCCAGTGCCCTACTCCTTTGAGTCACAGGCATTGCCCAATTCTCAAATTTTTATGAAATTTAAGAATCATGCAGTAAGCTTGTGCACCACGCAGATTCATTCCTGGGCCGTCCCAGGCGAATTCAGCTGTGCTGAGAAGGAGACTGTACTTAACAGACATGCCAAGTCATGCTGAGGCAGGAACGCACGGACCATACTTTGAGAAATGCTGCTCTCAGAGGCTGGAAGCAGGTGTGGTGCTGAACATTCACTGAGTGTTAGCCTCAAACCCAGCACTCTGCTAGGCACTTCGGGGGATATGAAGACAGGAGGTCCCTTCTGCAAAGGGGACATAATCTAGGCCAGAGACATGAGGATGATAACTGACCCTACAGGTGGGGTGCCATCCATGGCAAATGAACAACCAAGACTCTAAGGGCTATAAGAATTCTAAAGAGTAAAACAGCTCTGAGAGCCATGGTGGTCGAAGAAGACTACAGAGGAGAGGGTCCCCTATGTCTAACTTTAAAAGTGATGGTGATTGTGAAAAGTGGGAATATCTATAGCAGAAGCTGGGGTAGCTCTGTCTCAGAGCACTGGCTATGGGATGTTTCCATGAGGAATGAAGAGGCCCAGCTGGTAAGGGGGAAGGCCCTGGATTCAAATCCTGCCTTGGATATTGATTAGCTCTCAAGGGATGGGAATTTTACCCCTAAAGTGTGGGGACCCACTGCAAACTGTGTACAGGAGAGTGGTAGGTAGAGGTCAGTGCTGGAAAAGTCACAGTGAGGACTTTTGGAATGAGATGGCTCACAAACCTAATAAAAATAATAATGGGGCTAGCATGTGGCAGAGACAGAATCTGGGATTGGAACAGGAATGGCTTAGATTGGGCCAGGAACAGTGGTTCATGCCTGTAATCCCAGCACTCTGGGAGGCTGAGGCAGGTGGATGATTGAACTTAAGAGTTCGGGCCTGAGCAAGAGCGAGATTCTGTCTCTACTAAAAATAGAAAAAAACTCGCCAAGCATGGTAGTGTACGTCTGTAGTCTCAGCTACTTGGGAGGCCAAGGCAAGAGGATTGCTCAAGCACAAAAGTTTGAGGTTGCTGTGAGCTATGACACCACAGCACTTTACCCAGGGTGACAGAGTAAGGCTCTGTCTCAAAAAAAAAAAAAAATAGAATATCTCAGTTTGGGCCGCTATAACAAATACACCTATCACAGACTGATGACTTCTGAAAAACAGAATGTTTTTTCTCCGTAGTTCTGGTACTTGAAGTCCAAGGTCAGGGTGCCAGCATGGTCAGTTGAGGACCCTTTTCTGGGTTGTGGACTCGTAGCCCCTCACATGGCAATAAGCAGGTGAGAGAATCCTCTGTGGTCCCTTTTTTAAGGGCACTAATCCCACTGGGTGAGGCTTCGCCCTCCAAAGGCCCCCCTCCCAATACCAACAAAATGGGGGGATGGGATTTCAGCCTATAATTTGGGGGGATATCAACATTCAGTCCATTGCAAAGAGGAAGACCAGAGATAAGGAAACCATTTGAGGGGGGTGGGATCTTCCCCTCTTGTCTCCCCCCAAAAGAATAAACACACCACGACGGAAATCCTGTTTCCCTTAAAGCAATCCTAATATCCTCTTTCTTACACTCAGGATAAGAGACACTAACTTGCAAGAAGCAATTAAGGAGTGAGATTCTAATAACAGTAATAGAGATAGATGTGCAGATGGAAGAATGGATTTAACCAGGCTCAGAGGTTAGAAAAAGTGACTCTGGGGTAGGAAAGAGGAGGGGGTGAAAACTCACACTTGCCAGCCTCTGTTTAGGATCTTGCCACTTCCCGTGAAAGGGGGTCAGCAACACATTCGAGGCAACCTTTACAGAGCACCCCACTGGCCACTCAGGAAGACTTGATAGGGCTCTTAACCAGCAAGGGAGCGTTGCCATTGTGTGACAGTTCGTAATCATTTAAGCCTTATATTCAAGGAATGATGTCTCTAATAGCAGAAAACTCACAAGTTGGGTTATGGACTGTTATGCAGCTTTTGCCATATAACAAACTACCCCAAACAGAATAACTTGAAACAGTAAATTACTTCTCACCATTCCGTGGGGAAGCTGACAATGCTCCTGGTCTGAGTCAGCTTGACAAAGATGGATGACCAAGCACGGCCTCCCTTTCATGTAGGCCTGCAGGCTCCATGCCAGTGGCCTGAGCTGCTTTGCATGGTGGTCTCAGGCCTCCAAATGGCATCAACAGAAAAGTCCCCAGGGCGCCCACTCTTTGCCAGTTTGGGCATGTATCACCTTTGCTAACTGTCCCATTGGCCAAAGAACATCACCTGACCAGACCAGAATCTGTGAGAGGGCACTGCCCAAGGGCATTGACAAAAGAGAGAGAGAGAAACATGTGGCCCTTATTACTCACCACAGCAACATACGTCAACCACACCACGTACCTCTCAAGGAAGTGGTGATTTTCTACTCCATTCCCCTTAAAGAATCTGGAAGGACAAGGGTGAATGGGGGTGTATGCTGGACCTGTCTGAATGTGAATGTCCGACCTATTGTGAAAGAAGTTCATACACGTGTATAACTGATAAAAAGTTTTTAAAAGGAGGAGAGAGAAGGAAGGAAAGAAAGAGAGAGGGAGAGGTCTTTCTTAGCATATCTGATTTCACTACTTTGCACTGGCAGAACACAACCAGCCATAAAGATTCTAAACTACCCGGTTGTCATTACTTGTCTTGTAAAATCGCCTCCTGTCTCCCTTCTTGGGTCAGGTTTTGACATTGTGATAGTACTTACCATGTGTGTCCAGGAGCCCAAGTGTCTAATCCCCAGAGTGGCAAACATGGGGACAGCTGGCACAGGCTCGGAAAGAACCAGAGACTCAGACCAGCGACGTCCCATTCTTAGGACATAATTAATGTGCTGGTAATTTTTTTTTCTCATCAACAAAGGATTACCAAAATACCGCATGATTTCCTTCAAAAATGTGACCCTCCCTTTCCTGTCTCATTTTTCTTTTCCTGGATCTGGACAAGGTTTCCATTGGCCTTACAAAAACAGTTATTTCTGTTCGTTTTTTCTCAACTTGTCTCAGTTCCTTGATGTCAAGGAGCCCAGAAATATTAATTCGAATTATGAGGAGACATTTAAGGGGCTGCTCGCTGCTCCCACTTCAAGACTCTTCTCTAAAATGCTTCCCCTCTTTGGGAGGCTACCAGCATCCCCCGAGGCCCTCAGCAAACCTCAGGGTGTTATAAAAAGCCAACTAACTAAATAATGCCATAGGAATCTTAATGACGAGGGTCATTTGGCCAACAACATTACACAGCTTTTTCCTCTCGGAATGCAAGCATTCAAAATCACAAATATCCCATCCAGTTCAGATTTAATTACTGTTCAGACTTTAAAGAACTTTCTCGGTTTCAGTTATATAAAATTGGAAACAATGAACGATTGCTAAGGGATGATGAGTCGACTCCTTTTTTAAGGGGAAGCCGGAAAACGGCATAATTGTTATCTCTTCCTGATAAAATCTCTATTGTGGACTGATCATTTCTCTACCAAACATCCCTAAATCACCCCAGACAGTTTCTCACCACAGAGCATGAAGTTAACCTGTGATGAGCTTGGGCCACGGAGACCACATCTGATACTTGGGCTAAAGCAAGTTTTGACACTGGCAGAGGATGTTTGGGGGACAATTGTCTTGGAAAACCCAGGACTTAGCAATCACAATCAACCCAAATAAACTTGGGGCTACCCTATACCATCTGCTGGGTAAGGAAACTAGGGGGGCCAGCACCTTCGGGGCTTCCAGATGACCACCCTCATGACTTGTCTCAGGGGAGACTAGACTTCAAAGTCTGGCCCATCACTTCGTGACTTAGAAGCAGGGCCAGGAGTGAAGGCTTCGTTCAAGAGACCCCCCCTACTTGTTTTGGGAGTGATCTCCTTGAAGTAATGATGGAGTCACAGAAAATGTGTTCCAGTATACTCTGCAATCTAGTCCACTGTCTCTAATAATCACCATTTTAAAACTTAGCTTTCTTGTAGTACCCAAAATCGTTTTTAAAATTTTTATTTTAGTACTATTATTGTTTTCTTAGACTCAGTTTGTCACCCAGGCTGGAGTATAGGAGTAACCCCGTCATAACTCGCTGTAACCTTGAACTCCTGAGCTTAAACAATTGCACCTGGCTAATTTTTTAATGTTTTTGTAGAGATGCGGACGGGTCTTGCTATGTTGCCCAGGCTGATCTCGAGCTCCTGGACTCAAGCAATCTTCCCACTTCAGCCTCCCAAGGTGCTGGATTTTAGGCATGAGCTCCCACGCCCAGCCCCCAAATCAACTTTTTAAATGGGAACTACCCACCTACCTTTAGGTAATTTTTTTAATGTACCTAACTTTTGTGTTAGCAAAAAAGAAAGTTTTATATACAGTAGAACCTTTATAGTTGACCACCTCCCTATATTGACCACCACCTCAAGTTGACCTAATTTTCATAGGTCATGTATAATGACCTATACATATATTCTGTATACAGTAGACCTAGTTCCTTATGGTTACTACCTCTGCATGTTGACCACTTTGTTATAGACCCTTGGTTGGTCAACTTATAGATAGGTTCTACTATATATACATATGTATATAACATACACAAATGTGTGTATGAATGGGCTTATATACTATATATAATGATGTATATCTAAAATATCTGTGTATAATTTTATTTGTAATCACCATCTTGCTCACATCCATTTAACAGGTACTACATCTAGTCACCACTGGCAGTTCTGTTTACATGGGAGGCTGAAGGATTGGGCTATAGCATCCTTTATGCTGACCGCCAAAGCCAAAACCACCAGAATTATTTACCCTTAAATGTGTGCTGTTTTGGTTTTGTGGGTTAAGTGGAACTATTTTTAAAAGTCTATGTGCCAACGGAAAAAAATTAAAACTCTGTATGCTAGAATCCAATTCATATTTCTTCATTTCCATAATTTTAGCTTTTAATTTTTTTTTTTTTTTTTTAGAGACAGAGTCTCACTTTTTCACCCTCGGTAGAGTGCCATGGTGTCACAGCTCACAGCAACCTCCACTTCTTGGGCTTAGGAGATTCTCTTACCTCAGCTTCCCGAGTAGCTGAGACTGCAGGCACCTGCCACAATACCCGGCTATTTTTTTGTTGCAGTTTGGCCAGGGCCAGGTTTGAACTCGCCACCCTCAGTACATGGGGCCGGCACCCTACTCACTGAGCCACAGGCACAGCCCCAGCTTTTGATTTTTTTTTAAGCAGCCTTCCCTACACATATGTCCCCCATTCTTCACCCATCTTTAGTATTATGAGGCTTTCTGAAGGTTCATCATTTTATGTCTCACTTACACTTTTTCCCCCAGAATATATTTCTATTTTTCAGAATCCCAAACCAGCACAGTAACTGGGAAAAGTCCCTAAAATGTATATTAGCTCTGTTTTCAGCCTCTGGTAGAGTCACCACAAACAGCCACAGAGACGACAAAGCTGTAAAAAGAGCTGCCTAACACCCCCCCACACACACCCAGTTCTTAATTTCCTACCGTTTTGGTGCATTTTAGGGGAGATCAAATGACAAACCTACAACAATTATAAAATCATCAGGACAGACTCTTGTCATTTCACAGACAGGGAGTGACAGGCCAGGGGATGTGGTGCGGGAAAGAGAAGAGGAAGTGTAGAAAAACGGAACAGGAAACAGATGGGAGACATGATCTCTCAATACTCCCAAAATTCTGAAAAGCCTCAGACCCGCCTGGTTGCTTAAAGATCAGAACAAAAGCGAGATCTGTGCATTTACCCAAAGAGAGGCCAGCCGGAGCAGACAAGGGGAAGAGTAGTATGTCATGTGGACGCCAAATCCTCGGGGCGACATTCAGCAACACCAGAGGGAAGTGAGAAAGCTTGGCCATCACGCAGTCAGTTTGGGCCACGACGCAGGAGAAGGTCACATCCTCACCATGATCGCCTAATTCCAGCTTCACATTGACAGCCAAAACCTCTCCAAGCATGGGACTGGGGGCTGAGACTACATCCCTCTCCACTAAGAATTAAGTCCATAATGCCCAGAAGGAAAAGACTCGGTCTTCCTCATCTGCAGCCTTTAGGGCTCATGGAACAGAAAAGGAAGGGTGCAGAGTCTGGAATCCACTCTTGGGGGCATTTTATAATACACCAGCGCAGAAACCTCAAAGAATCTAAACAGCTTCCTTAAAATTCATCCCAAATATTTGATCATTGTGATGATCAATATTTGTCTGAAAGTGATTCCTATAGCTGAGTTCACAGCTCTGGGGGGTACTTCCCGGGTGGGAGTGAGCATCCGGGCTTGGATTTTCCTTTCCTTCTCTAGGTCTGGCAAGAGGGGTAAGAGAGACGGTGAGGAAGGGCAGGGATATCTCTCCCTAAACGCCAGAAAGTTGAACCTGCTCCCCCTTCCCCAGGAGATGCTAAAATCTGACAATCCAGCGGACCTCCTCCTAACAAAGCCTGATAGCAAAACCATCCCCAAATCCCAGACACCCCTCCCCCCTTCCCGGCAACTGCATTTCACTTGTGACCTTGCTCAGACTGTGGTCAGAAAAGAGCCTTTGAACACATCTCCAGGGCTGCAGCGATTAGAAGGGCTTTGATTACCCGGCTCAGCGGGTCCTCCCCTCCCAGGATAACTCTCCTCCCCTCCCCCAGCAGCCTTGTCCTGCCTCCTCACCCAGTGGCCCCAGCAGTTTTTTTTTTTTTAAAGCAACCTATTTTTTTTTTTTTCTGTTTTCATTTTCCTATAGGATCCTAAACCTCAAGATGCGGTTAACACTAATCCTGATTTATTTAGGGTTTATCTGCATCATTAATTCTGATCATGTGGTGGGGGCGAGGGGGGAGTGCTACAGGCCTTAGTTTGTATACAAAGTTTGGGTGTTCATGAAAGAAGCCAGCAATCCCTGAGAAACGTATTTTCTTTAGATAGCCTTTAAATCCAAACAACTTTCCTTTTCTAGTCTGAAAATATTCCTTGAGATGGGACCCCTCCGTAACAATTTCATTTATTATTCCTTCTCCCCCAGTCCATATCCTTTGAAGCTGCTTCCTGCATTAATCTGGACTTAATATGGATTTAAACATTTACAATGGAAAAATAATTTGGGTTAAAAAATAATCTCCCTTGATAAAGCTAGGAACCCCCTCTCCCCAACTGTCACCATCTCTGACCGCCAGGAAAGGAATGAGATTCTTGAATCTACATACTGAAGAAAATCAAAAGCAAGAGTAACAGGGTGTGTGTTATATGTTATATTTGTCAGCTGTTATGACTGACTGGCATGGGGTGATATCCAGGGTCTGGACTTCTTGTTTGAATGAATTCATCATCATTCAGGACATATGAGCAGTTATTGGGTGCCCAGGATATACTAAAAATACTTTCTGCCAGTTCCTCATAGAGGAGCTTCCCAGGAACTAGTAGGGCCCTTCCTCTGCCCCTCTCCATTTCATGTTTTAGTTTAAGAGATTTGTGTGTGTGTGTGTGTGTGTGTGTGTGTGCATTCTTCTGTTAATTGGTATAATTCTAGAAATAGAAAGTTCACATTTCTTTGGGTGAGCCCTTCCAGCAAGGCCAGTGTTATCAAGTGAATTCTTCCTGAATGTGACTCAAGGACCTCGTGGAGATTGGAATATTTTCATGAGAATTTGGAGAAATTCAGAAGAGACTTCCAAGTCTACTTTGTCAGACCTCAACGCAAAAGAAAGACCTAAAGTTGTTTTAATTTCTCAGGGAATTGCAGAAGGAAACTAGACTGAATCCAAGAAGTGCCCCTTCCAGGGGTGGGAAATAAGTGGCATGGATGGCATCACTCCCCATTCCTGTGCCTGTGGCAGACATCACTAATCAATTGCAACATTTTTTCCCACTGAGCAGGAGGCAGCCTCTAGGTCTTGATATCAGACTCAGACCTTTCTCAGAATTTCTCTCATGCTTTCTCCAGCATGACTCTTAGTGGTTCACCCACTCATTCCTCCTAAGGCCCAATGTAAGTTCCCAGTGATTCGAGTCTCTTGCTGTTTTCCACATGTGACATTCCTTTCCTATTCCAGAAGCCTTTTCCAATCCCCATGCCTCTTCCTTTCTTCTTGAAGATGCCCATCCTAATTAAGCAATTCTTGCCTTCACACTGTGTTCCTCACCTCTTTTCATTTGCATTGAATATTTTATTTTAATAACATTTATCTCTTTCCAAATTAACAAATTCATGGTAGAAACTTTGCAAAATACAGATATGCAATTTAAAGTCACATATAGTCTATTAGAATATGTGCATTGATGTATAGACTTCCAACACTTTCTATGAAATATCTCCAGCTTTTTTATTGTAAAAAAAAATGTAAATACCCTTAAAGTGGGGGAATTTTATAATTTTTTATATGTAAGTTATACCTTAATAAACAAACCAATGGTCTACATATTGTGCTTAGAAAAGAATATACCATATCAGCATGCTTCTGAACTTCATGTGCATTTTTAAACAAAAATACGGCTTTCATTTTTTTATTCACTCTATTGAAACGTCTGTAAACTTTGTTATCTACAAACTTTTAGGTCCGACAGCGTGTGGATAAACTGTAGAGCATATACCTATATGTGTGTTTCCAGTGTTCCATAGACATGTCAATGTGCTCATCCATTCTCTTATAAAAACGTTAATAGTTTTATTGAGACACAATTTGCATACCAAGAAATTCACCCACTTAAAATGTACAATGTAATGGCTTTGAGTATGTTCATGGGCTTCTGCAATCATTGTCACATTATAATTTTAAAGTATTTTCATGACCTCAATGAGAAGCTCTATTCTTGTTTTTCTTTAAGCCCCTCAGCCCTTGGCAACCACTCATCTACTTTCTGTCTCTGTGAATTTCCATGTGTGAGCATTCTATATGTGGGCCTTTGTGATTAGCTTCTTTTATTTAGCATAGCGTTTTCAAGGTTCATCTGTGTTCCTTCATTCTTTCTTTCTTGTTTGTTTTCTCTTTATTCTGTCACCTTGGGTAGAGTGCCATGGCATCATCATAGCTCACAGCAACCTCAAACTCCTGGGATCAAGCCATCCTCTTGGCTTAGCCTCCGGAGTAGCTGGGACTATAAGCACCCATCACAATACCTAGCTAATATATATTTTTTATTTTCTATAGAGACAGGGTCTCACTATTGCCCAGGCTGGTCTGAACTCCTATCAAGCTATCCTCTCACTTAAGCCTCCCAAAGTGCTGGGATTACAGGCATGAGCCACCATGCCTGGCCTCCTTCATTCCTTTTTACTGCCAAATAATATTCCATGTATTTGCCCATTCTGTGTAAGGCTTTCAACCTTGTTTTTTAGTGATGTCCACTTTAAAACTGTGCTAATTTGGATGGCACTAATGTGGCCCATCTGTGCCCACTTTAGTTATGCTGGTGATTATCTTTTGTAGAATTCTGTTGAATTTACAAAGAAATCCAGTTCAGTTCAGTTCAACAGCTATATACTGAGCATTAAAATGCATAGCATTCTTTGCTATAAAATGCTGGGGATGGAAAGATGAATGGACGCTGCCTCCAACAGCCAGGAGTTTACTGTTTACTTACATGAAATCATGAGAGCAAATCATGGCCATGAGTCACTCTGATACCTTTAGCTTTTAATTAATATTTTATTTTATTTTTTTTTTATTTTTTATTTTTGGAGACAGAGCCTCAAGCTGTCCCCCTGGGTAGAGTACCATGGCATCACAGCTCATAGCAACCTCCAACTCCTGGGCTCAAGCGAGTCTCCTGCCTCCGCCTCCCAAGTAGCTGGGACTACAGGCGCCCGCCACAATGCCCGGCCATTTTTTGGTTACAGCCA
>CAUYQV010095606.1:0-19408 GCA_963574575.1 Galagoides demidoff
CGATGCCTGTATTCAAAGTTTTGACACAAACTTTAGCATGGACACTTTTATTTCTTTGCCTTTTTGTGGCTATGCGGTCCCTTTTCTTTGTTATTCTGTTTATCTATGAAGGCTGGAGTCTAATGTTCAGTGTGTACCTCCTGTCTGAATAGCAACCTTATGCTGTAAGTTAAATCCTTTCCCTCACTTCCCTTAAGCTGCTGTCCATGTAGCGGTGGGGTCCTGTAGGATGGGTTCTGGCCTGAGCTTTTTTTTTTTTTTTTTTTTAGATGGAGCCTCAAGCTATCCCCCTGGGTAGAGTGCCATGGCATCACAGCTCATAGCAACCTCCAACTCCTGGGCTCAAGCGAGTCTCCTGTCTCCGCCTCCCAAGTAGCTGGGATCACAGGTGCCCACCACAATGCCTGGCCATTTTTTGGTTGCAGCCGTCATTGTTGTTTGGTGGGCCCGGGCTGGGGATTCGAACCCGCCACCTTAGGTGTATGTGGCTGGTGCCTTAGCCGATTGAGCCACAGGCGCCGAGCCCTGGCCTGAGCTTTTAACAGGATGGCTCTAAGTTTGCTTCTAGAACCCAAGAAAGTTGGTTTTATTGGAGGCCTTTTTGGGCTTTTCCCTGCAGGGTCAAAGCATATTTGATCTCACTGGGGTCTTTTCCTACTTTTTTCCTAGGTGAGTGACCCATGTGTGAAATCAGTTTGGCTAATGTATTTGACAAGTGGTTGTGATTAGAATATTTTGTTATGCATAGCACTTCATTATTTTGAAACAGTGAGTTGCTATAATAGTGAAGATTTATCTGCCTATGAATACTACGAGGACTGGTGAAGAAACTAGAAATTTCAGTTTCATCATTGAAAACAAATTATTTAAAACAACCTTATTTATTCTGGATATTTTTTCTCAACAAGAAACATGTATAATTATTTTTATCAAAAGAAGCATATGTGTTTATGTTTTTAACTGTTCAATTAAAAATATGTTTTTCTCTCCACTCTGACTTTCTTTCTCTCTTGAAATGAGGGAGGGACTTTCAGGTGCAGGACGTTCCTGGATACTGAACATGCTGACTTATGTTCTTACTAAGTACTATGAGGCACCACCTTTAATATTTTTTAGTTTTAATAGAATATTTTGAAGGTGTGTACTCAGCTTCATTTTGGATCATGATTTCTTGGTAATGCCCGTTGATTTTGATCTTTGCTCAGTTTAGCATCATCTGCCTTCCATTTTTAAAAAAATAGGCTTTTAAAAAAAGCACTTTTAGGTTCATAGCAAAATAGAGCAGAAAGTACAGAGAGTTCCCTCATACTGCTGTCCCTACACATGAACCTACATTGACAACATCATTATCATGCAAAGTGCACAGTTTACGTAGTGTACTCTCGTGGTATTGTCCATCCTAACGGTTTGATACATCATTATCATACAAAGTACACAGTTCACGTTAGTGCACTTTCATGGTGTTGTCCATCCTAATGGTTTGATACATCTTTATCATACAAAGTGCACAGTTCACGTTAGTGTACTCTCGTGGTGTTGTCCATCCTAATGGTTTGATACATCATTATCATGCGAAGTACACAGTTCACGTTAGTGTACTCTCGTTGTGTTGTCCATCCTAACAGTTTGATACATCATTATCATGCAAAGTGCACAGTTCACGTTAGCATACTTTTGTGGTGTTATCCATCCTAATGGTTTGATACATCATTGTCATGCAAAGTGCACAGTTCACATTAGTGTACTCTTGTAGTGTTATCTATCCTAATGGTTTTGACATGTATAATGACATGTGTCTACCATCACAGTATCACACAGAATAGTTTCACTGATCTAAAAATTCTGTTCTTTATCTATTTATCTCTCCTTCTCAACCCTTAGCAACCACTGATCTTTTTATCATCTCCCTAGTTTTTTCTTTATTGGAATATCATGCAGTTGGAATCATTATAGTACGTAACTTTTTCTGGTTGTCTTCTGCTATGGTTTGAGGGCTTATCCCACTGAAACTCACGTTGAAACTTAATTCCCAAAGCAATACTGTTAGAGGTGGTGGCTTTTATTTTTTTTATTTGAGGCAGAGTCTTACTCTGTTGCCCAGGCTAGATTACCCTGGTGTAAGCCTAGCTCACAGCATCCTCAAACTCCTGGGCTCAAGCGATCTTCCTGCCTCAGCCTCCCGAGTAGCTGGGAGTACAGGTGCCTGCCACAATGCCCAGCTAATTTAAGAAGTGGTATCTTTAAGAGATGTTGGGTCGTGTTTGGGCTACTCTCATGGGTGGCTTAGTGCAGTGAGTAAGTTCTCTCTTTCGAGAGATTGAATTAGTTCTTAGGGGAATTAACTAGTTCCCATGAGAGTGGATCGTCATAAAGCAAGTTTGCTCCTACTGTTGGTTTCTTTAACGTGTGCTCGCTTGCCCTTCTACTTTCTGCAATGTACAATGCTGTGTGAGACCCTCACCAGAAGCCACCAGATCTTGGTGTTCTTGGACTTCCCAGCCTCTAGAATTATGAGTCAAATCAACCTCTTTTCTTTATTAGGTACCCCATCTCAGATACCATGCCATACATACCATGCCACACCTGAATAAAATGTGTTTAAAATTCCTTTGAGGCTTGCTCCTGCATTTCTTTTTAGCACTGAATAATATTTCTTTGACTGGATGGATTGCAGTTTACTTATCCACTCACTGCTGAAGGACATCTTGATTAATTATAAAATTTGGCATTATGGATAAAGCTACTGTATCCATGTGCAAATTTTTGTGTAGACATACGTTTTCAGCTCTTTTGGGTAAATACTAAAGAGTACAATTTCTGGATCATCTGCTAAGAGTATGTTTAATTTTATAAGAAACTGCTAAATTATCTTTCAAAGTAGTCATACCATTTTGCATTCCTAACACAGTGAATGAGAGTTCTTGTTCTTCATCTCACTGGGCATTTGTTGTTATTGTTTCAGATTTTGGCCATTCTAATAGGTGTATAGCAGTATCTCATTGTTTTAATTTGCAATTTTTTAATGACATATGATGTTAAGCAGCTTTTCATACCCTTATTTGCCATCTGTATGTTTTTGGGGAGTAAAGTGACTGTTTAGGCCTTTTATTTTTTTTCTTTCTTTATTTTTTTTTTGCAATTTTTGGCTAGGGCTGTCCGGCATATGGGACCAGTGCCCTACTTCTTTGAGCCACAGGTGCCACCCAGGCCTTTCATTTTTTTGATTGGGTTGTTTTTTTATTGTTAAGTTTGAAGAATTCTTTGTATATTTTGGAGAATATTCTACAGGTAGGTCTTCTGCAAATATTTTCTCTCAGTCTGTGGCTTGTCTTCTTATTCTCTTGACAGTGTCTTTTGCAGAGCAAATCTTGACTCTGTTTTGTTTAATAATCTTTGATTAGTTTATCTGTCACTCCCCACATTTTATTGTAAGGAGCAAAACAAACCAGAAGTCACTTTCAGCATTCTATTTTTTTTTTTTTTCTGAGACGGAGCCTCAAACTATCCCCCTGGGTAGAGTGCCATGGCATCACAGCTCATAGCAACCTCCAACTCCTGGGCTCAAGCGAGTCTCCTGTCTCCGCCTCCCAAGTAGCTGGTTCCACAGGCGCCTGCCACAACGCCTGGCCATTTTTTGGTTGCAGCCATCATTGTTGTTTGGCGGGCCCGGGCTGGGGGTTTGAACCCGCCACCTTAGGTGTATGTGGCTGGCGCCTTAGCCGATTGAGCCACAGGCGCCAAACCTACTTTCAGCATTCTATTTGGAAATATCTTTAGCTAGATTAACCATTTTATTTGGTACAGGTTTTAATTTTCATAAATAACTGCATGGGACAATATTGTCAAACTTTTTGCCATTACATAATAAGAATCTTCCTTTTTTCAGTTCCCAGTGACTTCACTTTCTTGTAAGTTTTTACCCATTGCCGTACTAAAGACTATAGCTTCTGTTAACAGGTTGTTTAAGGTATTTTATGGTTTTTGTAACACTCTCCTTTGAGTTCTATTCATGGTTGCAAAGCTGCCATCACATTTTAGGTTTTAGTGTACAGCACCTCACTTCCAGGTACCAAACTTCACATCCACTGCTGTTGCAAGTGAAATCCTTCTTTCTTATAGTTGCATTACTGTCTAGAAAACAAATCTTGGTAGTGACTGAATTATAACACAAGTTGAATGCCAACTTGCAAAAAGGATTCAAACCTTGACAAGTAGGATGAGTAAGTATGGACAGATTCTGATTTAACTAGGTACCTTGAATCTCTAAATTCTGTACATGCAGCCTTGCTACTCTTTCTAAGGGGGTTAGTCTCCATTGCCTTAAAGAAGCTGTAGTGACTTCCCCTGAGGTTGTTGTCTTACAACAAGGGACTGTAGATCTTCATCTTGTCCCATTCTACCTTTCATAGCTTATGGACCTGTAATCAGAGTTAAGTCTAAACAGACCTCGGAGAGTGAGGTTAGAAATTGATAACCACGAGGAGGTGTGATATACACCAGAAGCACTGGATGATTTTTGCCATTTTGTACCTACAGAAATTTGGGGACCATATATGAAAATGGCTCTAAGATTGTGGAATCAGGCTAAAGGATTATCAAGTTGGATAAGACAGTGATGGTAATTTATGGTGATGTCAGGGAATCTTATAAGGATTATACTGTTACAAGGGTATTCCAACAGTCCAGTTAAGAGATAAAGAGATGACAGGGACCTAAATGAAGACCAATGTTGAGGACAGTAAAGAAGGAAATGATATTTTCTGTTTCCTTGATAAATTATGCATTATCTGGCAAGATACATTTGCTCAGGTCTGTAATCTCAGCATTCTGGGAGGCTAAGAAAGGAGGATCACTTGAGCCTGAGCAACATGCCAAGACCCTGTCTTTAGTACAACAGTGAACAAGATTAGCTGGATGTGGTGGCTTGTGCCTATAGTCCTAGCTACTGAGAAGGCTGAGGCAGGATTGCTTGAGCCCAGGAATTTGAGGTTGTAGTGAACTGTGTGATGCCATTATACTCCAGCCTGAGTGACAAGAAGAAAAAATGCATGATTTTTTGGCACTTGCCATTTAATTATTTAATGCCTTCTAATTACTAGCCCAAGCTATATTCGTTTTGTTTAGATGTCTTATTTTTGTACCAACATGAGAAGCAGCAAATGTTCTGTGCTGGGTGCTGTTCTAAGCATTTTACATGTATAATTCATTTGATCCCCATAGCTGTCCTTTAAGTAGGCAGTAATATTAAAGGCATTATTTGGATGTGGAAATAAAGTTACTGCGTTGAGGTTCCTCAAGATGCCCTCAGGTTGGATGATTTGAGGTAAGGGTTCACAGAATGGTGAAAAGTTATTGTATTCATGGCTTGTGAAAGGATTCAAATCAGAAATCGGAAAAGGGAAAAAGGTGCATAGGGCAAAGTCTAGGAGGGATGAATTAACTTTCCGTGGCCCTCTCACAATACAGTCATATGGAAAATGCTAATTCTCTGGGTAGCTTTGTGTGGCAAATTGTTACCAGCCAGGGATGCTCCCCTGACCTTTGGTATTGGGGGCTGAGGGGTTATTTTAGGTCAGTTACATTCTATGTCCATGTAACTGGCCTTGACTACTCAGTCTCTAACCCTCTCATATGTCAAACTGATATAGCAGTGACCCCAAGTGAACAAAAGCAGGTGCTCATTGTAAATTATGTTGTTATAAACTCTATGCACGTCCAAGGCATCAGTTACATAAATGCACTTCTCTAAGGGATGATCTTCTAAGGGCTTATAGCTTATCTCCCAGGAGCCAGAGAAGGACCAGTCCTTACACCCCAAGCCTGCCGAATTAACCTTTTACTTCACAGTTGTAAAGGAGGCAGAGTTACCTTCCCTGGGTAGTGCATTGAATAGGTAGTTGGCAGAGTTAAAATCTAAGTACAGGCATTCTGGCTTCAGAGCGAATTGTTTACTGTGAAAGGCATACGTTCCACTGCCTTTTGGTGTCACTTCTGTCAAACACAGAATCTGATGTGTTTGAGACACTTAATACCTTTTTATTAAGTGAATGAATAAAAGAATGGCAGCAAACTTTAGGCTAGTGCCACTGGTTCAATAAGGTCATCAGTGTTACTGTCTCTATCTATTCTCAAGCCCTCTAAATCTGTAGAAGTTATTAGATATTTGGTGAATATCATCTTTCTTTGCTCTCTTCACATCTATAAATATTGCTCAGTAGAATGGACTCCTAGGATTAGAAATTTAATTATTTCTAATGTACTTAGAAAGTACATGATTGCTTCAAGGTTTAATATTTAGAGCTATTTTTCTCTTCTAGTGTATAGTCTTGTGAATTTCTTAATAGCAGAATTATACTCAAAGCCAAATACTTGTGATGTTTAGGTTATTTTTGTATTCATGTGTATTTTGGAAGAAATGGTAAGGTTTGGCTGAAATGTAATAAATAATCTCTTCTCAAGTAGTAGTTAATATATTCCTCATTTTTTTTCTACCCGTGTTAAATATTATTCTCCATGAAATAATAAATTTCATAATAAGTATAGATTTTAGGAAAAGAAAAAGTCATGATGGTTACTGTTTTTAAATATTTTAAAAGTCTCCTGAATCTTATTTCTTATGATATATTAAGGTATAACTGAGGTACAATAAACTGCACAAATTTAAATCATATAATTTGATACATTTTGTATGTAATTTGATACATCCTTGAAACTATCTTCACAGTTAAGGTAATGAATATTTCATCATCCTCCAAATATTTTCTCATGACCTTTCTCATTAGTCATTTGTATATATATTTTTTTTTTTGAGAAGTAGTTGTTCAAATCTTGTCCTTCTTTTAAAATTTTGTTTCCAATATTTGTCTTGACGCCCAGGCTAGAGTGTATTAGTGTGGTCATAGCTCATTGTAACCTCAAACTCCTAGTCTCAAGAGATCCTCCTGCCTCAGTCTCCTGAGTAGCTGGGTTTACTACAGTTGTGCACCACAATGTTATGCTGATTTTTCTATTTTTTGTTGAGATGGGGTCTTATTCTTGCCTAAGCTGGTCTCAAACTTCCAGGCCTCTAGGGATCCTCCTGTCTTGGCCTTAACATACCTGGCCAGAATTCTTTATATAACCTGGATACAAATATTTTTTTTCTGGTATATGTGTTTCAAATATTTTCTGCCAGTCTGTGGTGACTTTTTCATTTTTTTAATTTTATCTTTTGAAGGGCAGTATTTTTAATTTTAATGATTTAAATCTTACCAATTTTTTAAAGTGATTTGTGAGTTTTTGCTATGTTGTTTTAGTTTATCCCAACTCCACAGAAATTTTCTCATAAATTTTGTTCTATTTTATTTTCATTATTATTATTATTATTATTATTATTATTATTATGACAGAGTCTCACTGTTTCTCCCTGGGTAGAGTGCTATGGCATCATAGCTCACAGCAACCTCAAACTCCTGGGCTCAAGTGATCCTCTGTTGCCTCACCTCCATAAGTAGCCAGGATTACAAATGTGTGCCACCAGGTCCAGCTAGTTTTTTGGTAGAAATGACATTCTCACTCTTGCTTAGGCTGGTCTCAAATTCCTGAGCTCAAGCAATCCACCTGCCTTGGCCTTTCAAACTGCTAGGATAATAGGTGTGGGCCACCATACCTAGCCTCTTTTAAATATTTGATAGTTTGGGTATTAAATTCTGGTCTGTCATCTGTTTTGAATTACATTTTGTGTGTGGTGTGAGGTAAGGGTTGATTTTATCTTCTTCTATCCATGTATTTAGTCAGACCATCACTAATTATTAAAAAGATATTCCTTCTGTTGAAGAACCTTGAACCTTGGTCAGTAATAAGTTGATCTTATATATGCTGATATGTTTCTAGACTTTGCTTCATTGTTGTATATATACCTGTCTTTTTATCAATACCAAACTGTTTTGATGATTGTAGCTTTTTGGTAAGTTTTAAAATTAGGTAGAGTACATCTTCCACTTTGTTCTGTTAAGAATTGCCTTTGGTTTTTCTAGGTCTTCTACATTTCTGTAAAAATTTTAGAATTAGCTTGCCACTATCTGCAAAATAGCTTGCTATGAATGGGATTGTGTTGTATAAACATAAATTTGGGGAGAATCATGATCTTAAAAATACTGAATTTTTCAGTGAATGCCCATGGTATTTCTTTCCATTCATTTTGGTATTCTTTAACTTCTCTCAACAAAGTAGCTTTTAGTATACAGTCTTAGAAGTCTTTTTTCTAAGTATTTTAAGTTTTTCCAGTGCCATTGAAGTGATTTTTAAAATATTTTTTCATTCACACAGTTGATTTTTGTATATTTAGTTTTTATCTTGTCACCTTGCTAAATTTATATATTAGCAATGGTGGTTGTTTGTAATTCCTTTGGGATTTTAAAAATGTAAACAGATAGATAAAATGCAATTAGGGATAGTTTTATTTCTTTCTCATTTGTATATACAGTGCCTTAAGCATCACGTGCAGATCAGACAGGTTACCTATTTGTTCAAAGCTCACTTTATAAGAAATTTATGACCAAATCTAGTCAAATTCTATATTTGGTGTGCCTTATTTATGTTTAATTCCCTCAGCTGACTTAATGATGAAAAGGAACATTCATAAATTAATGAACAAAGCCAATAAAGTGCTGTATTTTATCTATCCCATCCACATTTAATTCTCTTAATTCACTTAATAGTGAAAATGGGCATTTTTGCCCTATGTCTAATCTCAGGGAGAAAGAATTCAGTTTCTCACTATTTTTGATTTTGCCCTCGTTGCTGAGTGGATTTTCACACATTATTGTTATCCAGTCTGATAATTTGTTTTCTCTCAGGGAAGTCACTTCTCTGGATTAGAGAACTTTGAGTTGAGTATGTTCCCTTTTCATATCAGGTATGATTTGTTGAGTAACTGCTTAGGTGTTATTTATAATTAGTTGTAAGTCATTAAAATGCGATGAAGAATTAAGATGTGGATAGGGTACATAATATTTAACATTTGGTTTTGCTCATTAATTGATTATGCAGTGAACCTTGGACACATTGGTAACCAATATGCTCTGCATTTAATGCTTAGGAAATTATAGATTGCTGAGAAGAGCCAAATGGTTTTACATTCTAATTTGTGGTTCTTTGTTTTTAGTTCTGCATGCCTGGAATTGATTTCTCTATATTTCTTTTGAATTTTAGGGAGAGGGTATTATAGGAGTACACATTATTTATTCATCACTTTTTGGTCCACGATTTTTCTACCCACATCTGCTCATTTAACACTGAGACATTAAGAGACTGAAATGGAAAACCTGAGTTGAAAATGTCAGAACTTGTTGTACTCAAATGCTTTTATACTGTACTCAAATACTTTTATACTTCTTTTTCCCATTTCTGAGCTAATTTGCCAATATCTATAACATAGTTAAAGTCTATATAAATAGAGAGTTCAAGATGGATGACAAGAGGCATTTGATACAAGCCTCCTTCACAAATAAAAACCAAAATAGTGAGTGATCACAGTTTAAATAGATCTTCTAAGAGAGAACACTGGAATTCAACAGTATTGAATTCAACAGAGAAGTGATAGGAAGCCTCTTTAAGCAAGAAGGAGAGAGCAATGAGGCATCCTGCTCAGCTGGGATTGGCTGGGTTCTTTGAAAGCTCCCAAATGCAGGGTAGGGGTAAACAAGTGATGCAAACCAGTCCACCATCGACTCCTGCAACCTGGCCATAGAAAACTCCTAAGCAACTACTACCAAAAAACACTATATGGATAGCCCAGCCTCCACCAGACTGCATCCTGCTTGAGGCCTAACAACCCCTGCATTTCCACATTTTTGGAACTCTGCTAACATTTCCTGTGGCGGTTGGTTGCTGTTTCTAGGACTGAGGTGGGGCATTGACAAAGACCCTGTTGTCCCAGGAGTGAGCCCCTTGAACATTTTAACATGCTCCAAGGACAAATTCCTCTATGCCTAGTAGCTGCAGCTGCTGGCTGCCTCAGCTAGAGTCAAAGCACAAGTGACGTGTGCATGCCTCAGCAGCTTGCCTATGGCTGCTGCCATTGAAAGCAACCCTACCGTGCACAGTAGCACAACTATAGTACAGCTGTTGCTGCTCCCACCAGAGCATTAGCCTTGGGCTTAGGGATTACCCCACCTCTGCCTACCACAGCTAGCTCCTGCAGCACTACTAGGTGGGCCTGGGAACAGGTCTGCTTAGCCCAGTTCAACCTCCTAGTGCTTGAGAATACAATGTGGGGACCTGGGCATCACTGAGTCCAGACCACCACCAGTGGCACCTGAACATTCCTCCTGGGGACTTGGGGTTTAACACACTTAACCTGCTGTTAAGACCATAGCAAGCATTGACTTGCCTAGCTACCTGTGGCCCTGGGGAGTGATTCATTGAGCCTCTGGCAGCCACCACCAACACCAGTGCAGACTGCTTTGAAACCCTGATGCTAGTCCTGCATGAAGGCTTATGAATCAGTCCTCTTGGACCTGCTAACACTAATGCCTGCACACGATACCTTGGTGCCAAAGTTGGGGTATACTTAGCTCACTGTTACCACTTTTGGGGTCCAAGGAGAATCTTGACAGCATCCTGTCCACAGGAAGACTTCACCACAACCTCCACCAATGACTATTCCCTGAGCCACTGATGAAGTCACAGACTAACATTACCAACATTGTTTATAGCTAAATCATGCAGAAACTACACTAGTCACACACAGAATTGGTGCTCTCCCCAACCAACAGCATAGCTACATCTTGAGAAAGTAGTTCTGTCCTACAAAAACAAAGCCAAAAAATTGAAAGAAGTGACTGTTACACCATATGTAGCAACATAAGGACCTAAGACATGAAAAACCAAGGAAATATGACACCTTGAGAGGAACAAAGTAATTCTCCAGCAGCATATTTTTTTCACAAAAAAATTGATATCCCAGACAAAGAATTCAAACTATTGATGTAAAGAAGCTTAATGAGCTATAGAAAAAAATACAGAAAAAATAAAACACCAGAAAAAAATTCAGGTTATGAATAAAAAATGTACCAAAGAGATAGACATGATAAAAAAGAATTAAATAGATATTCTGGAATTGAAGAATTCATGGAATGAAAGACAAGATACATTTAATAGTTTCAATAATAGACTAGACAAGCTGAAGAAAGAGTTTTAGAACTTAAGACAGATCTTTTGAAATAACCCAGTCAGAAAAATAAGGAAAAAAAAATAGAGCAAACAAAGCATGTGTGACATATGGGACACCATGAAGCAACCAAATATTCAAGTTTTTGTTGTTCTAGAAGGTGAAAAAAAAGGGAAAGGCTTAGAAAACCTGTTTAATGAAATAATAGCTAAAAGCTTCCCATATCTAACAAGAGATTTAGACATGCAAATGTAGGAAGCTTAGAGATCCCTAAATAGATACAGCCCAAAAAGGTCTTCTGCACATCACATTTTAGTTACATTATCAAAAAGTCAAAGACAGAATTCTAAAAACAGCAAGAGAAAAGTGTCTCATTGCTTTTAAGAGAAATCCCATCCACATAACAGTGGATTCCTTAGCAGAAACCTTACAGGCCAGGACATATGATCAAAGTGCTTGAAAAAAAAAAAAAAGAGAAATAAAGGCTTGGATAAGCAAAAACTGATGGAATTCATTACCACGGCCCTACAAGAAAAGCCTACGCGAGGCTTAAACTTAGAAGTGAAAGGATAGTACCCTCCCATTTTTTTACATGAAAGTAGAGCAAACACAAATAAAGGAGAGAAAGAAATCAAATGTCTCCACCAGAAAACCAAATCACAATGATACACAAGAAGAGAGAAAGAAAGGAACATCGGATAGACAAAACAACCAGAAATATTAATAAGCTAAAAAATGATGAGCATAAGCCCTCACAGATTACATATCTATAAAATTGAAAGAAATATATTAAGTTTTTTTCTTGAAAGATATTGACTGGCTGACTAGAAAAAGAAATGATCCAAGTGTATGCTGCCTAAAGAAAAGCTCATGTCACCTGTTAAGACACATATATACTGAAACTAAAGAGGTGGGAAAAGATATTCCATGCAGACAGGAACCAAAGGGAGCAGGAGCAGCTATACTTACATTGGATAAAACATATATTATATCAGAAACAACAAAATGACAAAGAAGGTCACTATATAATGATAAAGGGATAAAATTAGCAAGAAGATCTAACAGTTCTAAACATCTATAGACCTAACACTGGAGCCCTCAGATATACAATAAGTATTTTTGGTTCTAAAGGGAGAGATAAAGTTTAACACAATAATAATTGAGAACTTCAGCACCCTACCCTCAGCATTAGATAGATCATCTAGACAGGAAATTAAGAAATAATGGGTTTAAACTGCACATTAGCCCAAATGGATCTAACAGATATTTACAGTACATTTTATCCATCAACTGCAGAATACATGTTTTTCTCATCACCACATGGAACACTCTCCAGGATAGACCATATATTAGGACACAAAACAAGTCTTAGCAGATTTCAAAAAGTCAAAATCATGTCAAGTATCGTCTCGGATCACAGTATGATAAAACCAGAAATTAGTAACAAGAAGAACTTGGGAAATTGTGCAAATGCATGGAAATGAAACAACATGCTCCTGAACAATCAATGGGGTAAAACAGAAATAAAGGAGTAAATAAAATAATTCTGTGAAACAAATGAAAACTGAAGTACAGCATACCAAAACCTGTGGGATACAACAAAAGCAATGCTAAGAGGGAAATTTTCAGCAATAATCACCTACATTAAAAAGGTAGAAAGACTGCAAATAAACAATCTCATGTATCTACAGGAACTAGAAGAGCAAGATGGAAACTCTAAATTAGAAAAGAAGAAATTATAATGATTGTTGTAGAGCTAAATACAATAGAGCCTAGAAAAACAATACCAAGGATCAATAAGACAAATTGGTTATTTGAAAAGATAAGCAAAATGAATAAATTGCAGCTAGAGGATAAACAAAATCAGAAATGAAAAGGGAAACAGTATAACTGGTACCATGAAATACAAAGATCATCAGAGACTGTGAGGAACAACCATATACAAACAAGCTGGAAAACCTAGGGAAAATGGATAAATTTGTGGAAACATATAACCTGCCAACATTGAATCAGGAAGAAACAGAAAACTTGAACAGACCAATAATGAGCAATGAAATCAAAGCAGTAATGAAAAATCTCCTAGCAAAGAAAAATTCAGGATTAGATGACTTCGCTGCCAAATACCAAATGTGCAAAGAAGACCTAATAGCAATTCTCCTTAAATGATCCCACAAAATTGAAGAGAAGGGAATTCTCTCCAGTTTCTTCTACAATGCCAGCATTACCCTGATGCTCAAACTAGACAAGGCTACAACAACAAAAATGAACACTGTAGGCCAATATCCCTCATGAGCATGACTCAGAAATCCTTACTAGAATGCTAGGAAATCAAATTCTATAACACATCAAAAAACAAAAAAACATAATAAAGTGGGATTTATCCTAGGGACGTAACAATGGTTCGACATATGCAAATCAGTAAATGTTATATATGATATCACCAGAATCAAGGATGAAAACCATATCATCATCTCTACAGATGAAGAAAAAGCACTTGGTAAAATTCAATGTCCTTTCATGATGAAAAGTCTTCAACAAACTAGGCACTTGTAGGAACACACCACAACAGGGTAAATGTAAACCCACAGCTAAGCTTCTACTGTGTTTGAGTTTGCAGTGAGCTATGGTGATGCCACTGTCTGTAGCCCAGGCAACAAAGTGAAATCCTTTCTCAAAAACAAAATTAACAAACTTATAATATTTTAGAAGCAAATTTCAAGTAATAGGGTTGTTAAAGTTTTCTTTTTGCACAAATGTCTGGATTATGTTCTTTCCATGTCTGTTGTTACTGATCTGTTTTTTCAGACCTATTTACTGAGTCTAAGTGTTCCCTATTCAGTTGAATTTCTTGTTAGATAGATTTCTATGCTTTTCCAGTGAATTTATTTCTGTTTTCCCTACATTTTTGTTTTTGCTTTTTCTTCTGAATTTTTCTTACCTGGAACTGGATAAAGGATTTGTTAGCTTACTGATTAAATAACAGCAGAATGCCTGCATTTAAGAAGTCATCCCCTAAATATTGATTGCATAAAGAATTATTTTGAAAGGAAAGGAAGGGTTGTTGCTATGTTGGAATTGTTTCAGGAATTTATGAAAGCCCATGTCTGTTGAATAGTATATAATCATCATTACAATAGAAACTGGAATTGTAAAAGAGCTTGTTTCTGTGCCTTCCAGTTCTATGATTTTATGTTTGGAGTCTTTATTTAAACTTGCTTTAAATAATATCTCTGTATATTTAGTGATCTGCAAAAGACAGGTGCTGGAGGCCTGGAGCTTAACTTTGGGATTCTATGTGTGTGTGTAAAACTAGTTTTAAATAAACAGTTATTAAAACTAGTTTAAAAGTAAAAAGAAGATGAACCCCTTTAAATCATAAACAGTGCCATAGGTTTTAAAAAAGCTCTCCAAATTTATCTACAGTTAGTTTCTAGGTATGTATTTAGGGACTAAGTCGTGCCTGAGATCCTCTGGTAAAAAGAGTTGATAATATCACAAATAAACAAGATATAGACTTTAAATCAAATGTAGATCTTTAACTATGTACTTAAACTAAACACTGTTGCTAATTCTTTGTCAGCTTTATAATTTTCTTGCAGCTGATTGTGTACCAGTAAGGGACAGTTGACTCAACATCTGTTTTTCTGTGAAAAGTTTAATTCTCATGAAGAAAAGGCGGTGTTTTCAACATTGTCCTTTAATCAAATAGAAATAAGCTTGACAAAATGTTATAGTTAGACAAAGCATCAGAAGAAATGTTTTATTCTCATTCTGACATCAAGTCCTCCCTCCAGTAGCTGCTGTTATTTTTTTCTTTTTTCAAGTTTATTTTGGAAAAATAAGCATGAATTTTTCCCCTCAGAATTTAAATCTATTTTTGCATCATGTTAAAAGACTGGGAGATATTTGTCTGTGGGAAATATTTTTTTTGTGACTAGATGAACCCATTCTTTTACAGACAAAGGGATATATTTTTCTGAATTGAATTCATAGCCCTCATCTTCCCTTTTTAAGTTGCTTATTCTAGCATTTAAGAAATTGTTATTACTTGTATATCTTCAAGGGCAGATTTTACTTATATTTACTTGTGAAAGCATACCAAGCAAAGAAAAATACAAAAATGACAGTTAACATTTTCAGAAGTATATGGTTGTACTTTAATTTGTCGTGAGACTACAGAATATTATTCTTTTTAAATTCAAGTTTTAAATAATATAGTTTGTTCCTTATAATAGCTGATGTAAAAGCTTCTGAGGCAATAAATTTTTATTCAGAATATTAGCTCCATTTCATAACAGACAAAAAATGAATTAGGTTTTAGTTACATAGTTTTATTGACATAAAACTGAGGTTTATGGAATACCTATCTATTCTTTTTTCTTATAATTGCTCTGTCTTCTAGGGTTTACTCACCAAAAGGACCTCCAAATTTCTTACTAAATAGTTGCAGATGTACTGTCAACATTGTCTTTAGAGAAAATTGCCCTAAGGAACAAATTATTAAAAGACATTCCTTCTAAAATTATAAGACAATCACTTATCACTTAATGATGGGGTTATGTTCTGAGAATTGCATTATTAGGTGATTATGTCATTGTGTGAACATCATTGATCTTAGATGGGGTCAGGCAGGGTGGCTCATGCCTATAATCATAGCATTTTGGGAGGCCAAGGTGGGAAGATTATTTGAGGCCTAGAGTTTGAGATCAGCGTAAGGAAGATGAGATTCTGTCTCTATCAAAAATAGAAAAATTAGTTGGTTGTGGTGGCATGCAACTATAGTCTCAAGCATTAGAGAGGCTGGGGAGTAGGATTGCTTGAGCCCAGGAGTTTCTGGTTGCAGCAAGGTATGATGATACCACTGTCCTCTATTACAAATTTAATAGTTTTTACCTTTTTAAAAATGTGTATACATCTGGGGCGGAGGCAAGATGGCCGACTGGAGCCAGCTTTTCACAGAGGCTCCTGTCCAACAGGAGAGTTAAAAGACAGAAGTTTAGCACGTAAGCTGATGGTTTGGAGCTGAACAAAGAGAGAAGGTTGAAGAATGCATATCAGCCCTGCTGAGGTGAGCTGTGACCCCAAGGAAACAAATGATAGGTACAAAATCCATTGCCAAGCGTATGGGAATCCCTTCTCCCATGAGAACGGCTCTCAGTATGCTTTGTACAAACAAGCTAGCAGAGTTCAGATCTCCTCCTATTTTATCTCGCTGGAGAGACCCTCTAAAAATCTGAACTCTTTCCCCAGAGAGGACCCACTAGTGTGCCATGGCACTCTCCTGCCAGGCAAAAAAAACTGTATATATTCTGTACCTGAAGTTCTGAACTCCCAGCACTCCCCTCTACTCTCAACCCAAAGTCTGGAAGCCTGTCCCACAGGACAAGATTCTTGGGCATTTTCTTGAGAGGTGTGGGCTGTTGCAGGTCTATGCTGATTCTGTGGCATGGGTGTAGAGAGAGGACTGTGGACCAAGGGAGCCATATGGGAGAGGGAGAAGCGGTGCCTGCAGCACAGAGCAGTGGCGGCAGTGGCAGGAACAATAGGCCTTACACTCCTGGGGATATTTGGGAGAGATGCTCCCTGTCTCTCTACGCAACCAGAGAAAGCTGGGCCTCTACTCCAGTGGCAGACACTGGTGGAACAGATCTGGGATGGAAATGCAGGCCCTGTGAGCAAAGGGTAGGCCTGAGGTGGTACCTGCCTGGGAGGGGTGCAACAGGGACAGAAACTAGAATATGTGTGCACAGAGATGGCATACTCCCAGGGTGGGGCTGAGTCAGAAGTGCTGCTTTAGTGAGCCTGTGATTACACCCGGCCCCCAGGAAATCATAGCTGAGAGAAAAGCAGACGGGGCAACAGCACTGGCCCAGGAAGAAGCAGGAACTGAGTGTTCCTGTGGAGTCGAGACAGAGATGCCAGGTCCAGGGAGCGGTACAGGGTGGGGCTGAGTTGCAGTTTCAGTAAGCTCAAATAGCACCTGGCCCACAGAAGAATATAGGTGGAACAGAAATGCAAATTCTGTGAGAATGTAAGTGGCAGCAACATCAGTTGGGGGCAGGGCTGGAACTGAGTGAACCGCCCCAGTTTCCATTAAGCACTCGAGGTTGTCAGGCTTTAGCTCCCCGTGCCGGCTGGTGGCAGAGTGCAGTGGCCTGGCTGAGGAGACATAGATTTCCCTGTGACTCAGGCAGGTGGAAACCCTAGAGCATCTGCACATTGGAGGGAACTGGGTCACAGCCCTGTGATGTTACTGGTGACTGGATGTGATAGAAGGGCAAGGTGGGAAAGGAGGCATCAACCTTCCCAGACTAATTAATTTGCTGGGTGGGTCCTTCTGACTCCACAGAGCACCAGAGCAAGTCATACTTGAGCTGCCAGCAGACCCCTGCTATCTAGTTGCTAGAGACCTTTTAAAATCTCCACTTGAGATGGGGTGCTGACTGGTATAATTGATTTGGAACTCTTGACCTGGGCCAGTCACCTGAGGACTATCCAAAGTGGTACACTGGATGTGTGGTTGTAGGTTTGATTTTCCTTTTCCAGTTGTTCCCGTGGAGGGCAGAGTGACTTACTTGCTGGTATTTTTGCATAGCTGAGACTTCAAGCTAGAGTTCCTGATTCACTAGGATTAGACAGAGACCAGTTGAAAACAAGACCGAGCCACTTAGCCCTACCACACCAAGCAGGTCCTTAGTGTCTAAGACCATAGCAGTGTATGGGTCCTTTGCAAAGGTCTAAGGGAAAAGGTACAGTCACTAGTCACAATTCTTGGGCAAAGGGTTGGTTAATCCCTACTCCAGAAACCTCCAACTCAACTTTACCTTATCTGCTCATCTAGCCAAGTGATGTAAAGTAATCATGGGGTGAAATCAGCGGCAAAACTCTGGCAACATGAATAATCAGAGTAGGTCAACTCCCCCAAGGAATGACATGGTGGACATACCAGAAGATCCCATTCATAAACAAATGGCTGCGATGTCACAAATTGAATTCAGAATTCGGATTGGAAATAAGATTAATACAATGGAGGTAAAGTTGAAATTAGAAATTCAAGGAGCATTTCCAAAGTTGTCTCAAGAATTCAATGAAGTCAAAGACAAAATCACCAAAGATTTTGACACATTGAGACAAGATCTTGCAGCCCTCGAAGATCTGAGAAATACAGTAGAATCCCTCAGTAACAGAATGGAACAGGCAGAAGAAAGGATTTCTGACATTGAAGACAAAGCTTTTGAATGCTCCCAAACATTCAAAGAGGAGGAGAAGTAGAGAGGGAAAACAGATCATTCTCTCAGAGAGCTCTGGGATAATTCAAAGAAAACTAATATTTGCCTTATAGGAATTTGTGAAGGCAATGAGGTTGCTTTGAAAGGCCCAGATGTTCTACTCCATGAGATAATCAAGAACAACTTCCAGACATGCCAAGTGATTCTGAAATTCAGATAGCAGACAGTTTTAGAAACCCAGCATGACTGAATCTGATTAAGACTTCTCGGCTCGGCGCCTGTGGCTCAATCGGCTAAGGCGCCAGCCACGTACACCTAAGGTGGCGGTTTCGAATCCCCAGCCTGGGCCTGCCAAACAAACAATGACGGCTGCAACCAAAAAATGGCCGGGCGTTGTGGTGGGTGCCTGTGGTCCCAGCTACTTGGGAGGCGGAGGCAGGAGACTCGCTTGAGCCCAGGAGTTGGAGGTTGCTATGAGCTGTGATGCCATGGCACTCTACCCAGGGGATAGCTTGAGGCTCTGTCACAAAAAAAAAAATCAAAAAATAATTATGGTAACAATTACCAATAATACTTTCTGTACATACATGTAAATTTATAATTATACACTCGGCACCCGTAGAAAGTCTACTAATCTTCAGAGATAGAAACCATTCTTTCTGTTTTGCCATTCTGAGTTGGAAATCATAAGACACCTATAGATCTGGCTTCTCCAGTGACACTGTTAGACCTGGACATTTCCAGACCACATGAAGGTCAACTTTCTCTGCCACAACACATGAAAAGGTAGGTTAATTCAGTTTCTTCAATAAATAGGACGAATATTTTCTTTTCTTTTTTTTAATTTTTTTGAGACGGAGCCTCAAGTTGTCCCCCTGGGTAGAGTGCCATGGCATCACAGCTCACAGCAACCTCCAACTCCTGGGCTCAAGCGAGTCTCCTGCCTCTGCCTCCCAAGTAGCTGGGACCACAGGCGCCCGCCACAGCGCCCGGCCATTTTTTGGTTGCAGCCATCATTGTTGTTTGG
>CAUYQV010095607.1:0-19447 GCA_963574575.1 Galagoides demidoff
ACAATGATTAACCGAATGATGTGAAAGTTATGTTAACCAGCTTGATGAAGGTGTTTCAAATTGTATATGAAACAGCACAATGTACCCCATGTTTGCATCAATGTACACAGAAATCAATTAATAAAAAAAAAAAGAAAAAAATTGGAATAGTTTCTAAGAATGATAAAAAGACACTGGAGATTTTGAGCAGTGGAGGAACATAGTCTCACTCATTCTACTCTTCCAATTTTTTTCTGGAAGCTATATAGAAAATAGACTCTACCTGTGAATAGAAATCAATGAAATGAAGATTGGAGCCAATAGCCACTGCTATGTTTCTCAAATTTATCAAAATAACAGATTTTTTGATTTTTAAAAGGGAACATAATGTGAACCAGTTTTTTACTCTGCTGAAACTCTCTAGCTAATAGTTGTAAATTATATTTATACATAATGTGTACATAAATAACAAAAAGAAGTAATCATTTAATGCTGCTGACCACAGAAACCTTTATACAATGCACAGAGGAAGAAAGGAAGCATCTGTGACTGTGGGATGCAGCATGGCCCTCTGGCTGGCCAGTAGGGGGTGACCCTGCACCTTGCTGTGCTTGTCAACCACCAGTACTCTGAGCCATACACGGGATTAGTCTTCCCAAAAGAATCTTAGAGCTAGAGATAAAGCTCTTGAGTAACTCAGGGGTTTAAAGAGGCAGATAAGAAGAGAAAAAGCAGAGCAATTGCTTAAAGAATTATGGAACTTCACAGAGTGTTCAAATACATACATGTTTTTGATATCCCTGAAGGGGAAGAAGAACAACTGAAAAGAAAGGATGCCCTGTTGGACGGTATCATAAATGCAAATTTCCCAAAGATTTCAAATTTCCCAACATGTCTTTTAGAGGGATATGCAACCACAGGTCATCTCAACACGAACAGCTTGGAGATTCAAGACGCATTGTAATGAATCTGACTAAAGTCATGATGAAAGAAAAAAAAATGCAAGCAGCCAGGAATAAGCACCAACTAACCTACAAGGGCAGATCCATCAAGGTGACAGCAGACTTTTCAGCTGAAACTTGTCAAGCCAGAAGAGAGTAGTCATCTACCTTTAACTTTCTTAAACAAAACACTTTTCAGCCCAGGATTCTGTATCCTGCTAATGTAAGCTTCAAATTCAATGGAGAAATCAAATCTTTTACTGACATGCAAACATTTAGGAAATTTTCCACAATAAGACCAACTCTGCAGAAAATACTCAGACCCGTTTCTCCACACTGACCATTACAATGGGCCATCAGCAAAGTAAACACCCAGAAACTAAAGGATAAAACCTAGCTTCCACAATGATGCAAAGGATAGAACTAAGCAACAGACTTTCACAAAATAAGATGAATAGAACTCCACTATACTTATCAATTCTGTCAATAAATGAATAAATAAATTCTGTCAATTCTGTCATGTATTTGGATTGAATTCCCCACTGAAGAGGCACATCTTGGCTAATTAGCTAAAAAAGCACAAACCTTTTTAATGATATCTCTAGGAAACACACCTAACCTTGAAGGACAAAACAAGAATCAGGATGAAGGGTTGGAAAACAGTATTTCAGGCAAATGGAAATCAGAAGAAATGAGGTGTCATAATCTCATTTTCAGATACAAGTAGATTTAAAGCAACTCAAGCTAAGAAAGACATAGATGGTCACTTTATACTGATCAAGGGAACAATATAATGAAAAGACATTTTAATTCTCATATTTATGTACCCATCTTAAATGCTCCCAGACTTATGAAACAGACCTTAATTGGTCTGGACAATATGGTAACCTACAATACCATAATATCTAAGGACTTTTACACCCCTCTGGCATCACAGACACAATACCATAATATCTAGGGACTTTAACACCCCTCTGGCAAACAGAAACTGAACAAAGAAAGACAGGAGTTAAATGTGACCATAAAACAATTGGGCTTAATAGACATATACAGAACATACCATCCCAAAGCTAATGAATATACATTCTTCTCACCAGCCCATGGATCATACTCTTAGGATACAAATCAAATCTCAAAAAAATTAAAAGAATCGAAATTATACCTTGTATCTTTTCAGACCATGAGGCAATAAAGTTGGAACTAAACTCCAACAAAAATTTTCATCCTCACACAAATGCATGGAAACTAAACAACCTTATACTGAATGACAGTTGGGTCAAAGAAGAGATAATGGAGTAAATTATTAAATTCCTCAAATATAATAACAATGAAGCCACAAGCTACCAAAACCTGTGGGATACTGCAAAAGTATTCCTAAGAGGGAAATTTATTGCACTAGATGCCTACATCCAACGATCAGAAAGAGAGCACATCAAGAATCTAATGAGTCATCTCAAAGAAATGGAAAGGGAAGAGCAATCTAATCCCAAACCTAGCAGAAGAAATGAAATAACCAAAATTATATCAGAAATAAATGAAATTAAAAA
This sequence comes from Galagoides demidoff, assembly GCA_963574575.1. Lineage (NCBI taxonomy): Eukaryota > Metazoa > Chordata > Mammalia > Primates > Galagidae > Galagoides > Galagoides demidoff. Next base: position 2,468 of record CAUYQV010095607.1, read on the forward strand.
CAAAAGAATCATTCAGAAAATTAATAAAACAAAAAGTTGGTTCTTTGAAAAGAGAAAGATCAACAAACCTTTGGCCAGATTAACTAGAAACAGGAAAGTAAGATCTCTAATAACCTCAATAAGAACCATAAAAGGGAAAATAACAACTGATACCACAGAGATACAAGAGATCAACTTTGAGTACTACAAAAAAGTCTATGCCTAGAAATTTAAAAATATGGAGGAAATGGACCAATACCTGGAATCACACCATCTCCCTTGATTTAACCAGGAAGAAACAGACCTCTTGAACAGACAAATATCAACCACTGAAACTGAAGAAACAATAAAAAATCTTCCAACAAAAAAAGCCCTGGACCAGATGACTTCACACTAGAATTCCATCAAATCTTCAAAGAAGCTCTTGTCCTTGTACTGCAGGACCTATTCCAAAACATTGGGAAGGGAAGAACCTTCCCTAACATATTCTACGAAGCAAATATCTCCCTGATACCAAAACCACAAAAGGACCCAAACTGAAAAGAACTACAGACTAAATTCACTAAGGAATGTCAATGCAAAAATACTCAATAAAATCCTAGCAAATAGATTACAACTACACATTAAAAGCGATACATCACAATCAAATAAGCTTTATCCCAGGGATACAGGATTGGTTTGACACATGCAAATTCATAAATGTAGTTCACCATATAAATAGAAGCAAAAACAAAGACCATATGATCCTCTCAAAAGATGCAGAAAAGTCATTTGACAAAATTTAGCATCCTTTTCTAACAAAAACACTTAAGAAAAGAAGCATAAATGGCACATTTCTTAAACTAGCTAAAGCCATCTACGATAAACCCACAACCAATATCATACTGAATTGAGTAAAACCAAAAGCTTTTCCATTTAGAACTGGAATCAAGAAAGGATGTCCACTATTGCAACTACTATTCAACACAGTTCTGGAAATTCTAACCAATGCTATTAGGCAAGAGAAGAATATTAAAGGCATCCAGATGGGGGAAAAGGAGGTGAAACTCTCCACTCTTTGCCAATGATATGATCTAATATTTAGAAAACCCCAGTGATTCAACCACAAGACTCCTAAAAATGATCAAGAAATATAGTAATGTCTCAGGATATAAAATCAATGTCCACAAAGCAGTAGCCTTTATATATACCAATGACAGCCTAGTTGAGAAGCAAATCAAGAACACAATACCCTTCACAGTAGCTTCAAAGAAAATGAAATACCTAGGAATATACTTAACAAAGGAGATAAAGGATCTCTACAAAGAGAATTATGAAACCCTAAGAAAAGAAATAGCAGAATATGTTAACAAATGCAAGAACATACCATGCTCTTAGCTAGGAAGAATCAACATTATTAAAATGTCTATTCTATGTAAAACAATCTACAGATTCAGTGTAATCCCCATTAAAGCATACTTTGAAGAACTAGAAAGAATAATTCTTCATTTTGTATGGAACCAGAAAAATACCTGTATAGGCAAGGTAATTCTTAGTAATAAAAACAAAGCTGAAGGCATCACCCTACAAGACTTTAGATTATATTATAAGTCTACAGTGATCAAAACAGCATGGCATTGGCACAAAAATAGAGACATAGACATCTGGAACCAAATAGTAAACCAACAGATGAAACCAGTCTCTTATCACCCACCATCAGATCTTTAATAAACCAAAGAGCATACATTGGGGAAAAACAATACCTATTCAATAAAAGGTGCTAGAAGAACTGGATAACCACATGTAAAAGAAAAGGCCACTACCAAAATGGACTAAAGATGGACAAAAGATTTAAATCTAAGACATGAAATGATAAAAATCCTAAAAGCATGGGGAAAACTCTTAATGATGTCAGCCTGGGGAAAGATTTTATGAAGAAGACTTCATTGGCAATCACAACAACTAAAATTAAAAAATGGGACTTAATTAATCTGAAAAGCTTCTGCACAGCTAAGAATACAAGTAAAGCAAACAGACAACCTTTGGAATAGGACTTTTCCCATGTTTGCATGTTATTGACATATTATGAATCTAGAATCTATAGAGAACTCAAATTAATCAATAAAAAAAGAACAAATAATCCCATCTATCACTGGGCCAGAGACATGAACAGAACATTCGCTAATGGAGACAGATGAATGGATAATAAGCATGCATATAAAAATGCTCATCATTCCTAATCAACAGAGAAATGCAAATCGCAACCACCAAGATATCACCTAACTCCAGTGAGAATAGCCCATGTCACAAAGTTCCAAAATTGCAGATTGCTTGTGCAGATATGGAGAGAAGGGAACACTTTTACACTGTTGGTGGGACTGCAAACTAATACAACCTTTTTGGAAGAAAGTATGGAGAATCCTCAAAGAACTCAAAATTGATCTTCCATTTGATCCTGCAATCCCATTACTAGGCTTCTTACCCAGAAGAAAAAAAGTCATTTTGTCATAAAGACATTTGCACTAGATTGTTATTACAGCTCAATTTACAGTTGTCAAGATGTGGAAACAACCTAAATAATGTCCATCAATCTAGGAATGGGTTAACAAACTGTGGTGGTATATGTATGCCATAGAATGCTATTCAGCCATAAAAAAGATGGAGACTTTACATATTTTTTATTAATCTGGATGGAACTGAAATACATTCTTCTAAATAAAGTACCACAGGAATAGAAGAGCAATTATCCAATATACTCCGTACTAATAGGAAGCCAGTAAACAAAGTAATACACGCCCACACAAGAGAAAAACTCAATTTAGGCTTGATGCCTATAGCTCAGTGGCTATGGCACCACCCACATACAATGGAACTGATGGGTTCGAATCCAGCCTGGGCTTGCTAAACAGCACCGACAACTACAACCAAAAAAATAGCTGGGCATTGTGGTGGGCACCTGTAGTCCCAGCTACTTGGGAGGCTGAGGCAAGAAAGTCACTTAAGCCCAAGAGTTTGAGTTTGCTGTGAGCTGTAATGTCACAGCACTCTACACAAGGCGACATAGTGAAACTTTGTCTCAAAAAAACCCAAAAAAACAAAAAAACAAAAAAAAATCCTCAATTTAATTCAAGTTGCAGAGGAGGGGAAAGGCAGCAATCACTGGGATTCTTGGTTTTCTTGCCTAGAGGGAACCTTCAAATTGTGGTAAAAATTTAAAACTAGGGAAAGGTGTTCTGCTTCCACCTCTGTTTCTACCCATATGGGAGGTCTCTGAAGAAGACTACCTATTCTGGATACTAGGGTGGTGTGAGATATAAATATGTATTGCATGGATTCCTCCTTCAAGAAAGAACTCATTGTCCTGCTGTAAGGAGTATGGTTACCTGATAGCCTCCAACATTAACTCATTCAGATTAGCCTTATCTCTTGAGCTAAGGTACTGATCTTCTCAGGTGGCCCCAGACAATGTTGGGATGAAACTGTGGTATGAGGGCCTATCCATTTCTACCTAACAGACTCTTCATACATGCTCCAAAGATCCCACTGGGCTGACAGAGACTTTTTCAGATCTACATCATGGTCTGGCAACTCCCCTTCCCTAATTCTACTTTCTTTTTTTTCTTTTCACAAACGTTACTCCCCAGTAAACCTTTGTAGGTTCCAAGTCTGTCTGAGCATCTGTTTCCTGGAGGATCCAACTGACATAGATGGGCTGTTGGTAACCCCAAGCTGCTTTCTATGGGTAAAGAGAGAAGCTATTTTAGAACTGGTTTGGGGCCAGTACCAGCAGAATGAGTGAGTAATCACCCCTGGATGTTAGGGGACCAATGAATACTTCCACTCTGGTACATGCATCAAATTAGCTTGTGTTTCTTGCTATTCTTCTTGGCACTGAATATGCCTGGGTATTATATAACATGTCTTGAATAGTCCCATTGATTCTCTCAATGCATGATTTGTCCAATTAATCGAAAGTGTGGTTAAGGACAAGGTCACTAAGTCTATTTCAGTTACCTAGTTAGTTTCAGTCAAGTTATTTGTTATAAATGGACTATTATCTGGTCCTATGCAGACTCCATAAACCCCTTACCCAAACACTGAGTTATTAGTTGGGCCAGCCTTTTCTTAACTACCTGGCAGACTTTCACTCTTCTCTCAAGTCACTTATAAAATGTCCTATTTTGGGTATTGGATGGGGAAATCTTAACATAGTTGGTAAGCAGGTACTCAACTTGAATCCATAAATGTAAAGGAATTGCTTTTTGCTATGGAAGCACCTTCTAATTCTTTATTAGAAGAGTGATGCTTTCCAAATCATCCATCTGCCCATTTATTCATCAAATACTTGTTGACCAGGAGAGAACTGTTACTTGCTCTTTACTTGACCAGAATCTTCTATCCATAGTACCACATTTTTAAGAAATTTGCATGCAGCTTCTTCATTATTGACTACCAGGCAGACAACTCTAAGAGCCTACAACATTATATATTCCTTCTATTCAACCATCTGCCCTTTATGTTAGAAATATCAAGCCCTGACCTGTGTAATGGAGTTAATAAGAGTAGGGGCTCTGGAGTCATTTTTTGGTTCAAATATGGGCTCTCCCATTTACTGGCTGTATGATCTTGGTAAGATTACTTGACCTCTCTGAGTCTTAGTTTATATCACTGTGAAACAGGACAATGGTTCCAAGCATATAGGGCTGTTAGAAGATATAAAAAACGGTATTTGTAAAGCACTTACCTAATACTTACTGAGTTCTTACTTGTATTTTCACATCAAAATATTATGTTTATATAGCTGACTCTGGGACAGATAATATTTATTTGTACTACTGCAAAATACTTCCTGTTACAACCATTTGTCACGGTAAGTGGATTCTGGCACAATCCTAGACCTGAAGCTTCCTGAGCAAATATGACTTTGAATAAGAAATACTCTTTCAGGCTGTTTCTAAGTTTGTAGAAGTCAAAAGCTCTCAAATATAAAACAAGCTAATGCAATCTGACTGTTAATATAGCAATTTGAATTCAGGTATCAAGGCCATATTCTTAAAAGATTGATAGATTTTGGGAGACCTAAGCAACTCTGCTTTGGGATGACCCTTTTGTAATCTTTTAAAAAGCTTTCTTTTTGATTGGCAAGAGTAGGGGCCAGCCCCCACACAACCTGTGGGTGTCCCCAATGCTTGGTAGTGACAAGAGAAGGAAAGAAACAAAGAGACAAGATAGGAATTTTAAAAGATTGGGCGCAGGGGACCATCGCCACCTAATGCAAGGAACGGTGAAGGCCTGGGTTAATTCTGTATTTATTACATAATTGTCTTCAAATCAGCAAAGGAATAATCATAGGGGACAGTAAAAAACTGCAGTATAGGTCATCTTTTACAGTATTTACCACTTGAACTTGGCTACTCTTTAACCACTTCAGCTAAGTTGTTCTTTAACTACTTATACTCTACTTTGTTATTTATAAACTAAAGAATTGTGATGCAGTTAATAAAACAAAGAACAAAGCTTAGAAGCAAGATGCAAGAGCAGACAGCAGGTTTGACCACGCACACAGTTTCCACAGGAGGCAATTAAGTCTCTGGGTCCCTGTGGGGCAGATAGGCTGAGGTCACACCCACATTAGGAGCAGGGGAGAAAGAAACTGTTTCTCTTATCTAGCCCCAAGAGCTTGTTTCTCTTATCAAGGAGCCAGCTGCTCATGCTGTTTCCAGCACATCTCACAACCACTATTTGACCCTCAGAGACCTTTGTACAGCCTCTCAGTGGCGGAAGGATCGGGTCTCTGTAAGACATTTTTTGACCTGTTCTCTAAGGCCTGTGCTGTTATATTCAACAGGCTTTTGGGGCTTGTGATACGCATTGTAGTCTCCCTGCACACACTATCTGAGATATCCATGTTTTCTATCTGTTCTTTATCCCTTGCCTCACAATCTGCATTACCTAATTGTCAAAATATTTCATAAATTCCAATCTAAATAAATGCTTTAAGAGGATGACTTCTTCTGCCTCTACTTCTCAGGGAGTTCTCGCACATTTCCACCCACCTCCAAGTATATTGTATATATATAAAAACAATGCACAACATGATGTTTTGATACATGTATACATTGTGGAATTCAGCTGTGTAATGACACTTGACTATACTTAGTTTGTCTCATAAAGGAGAAGGTCGGGAGGCTACTTCTCCAGGGCGGTGACTGACAATCAGACATACATTTGGCCTACCTGCTACAGTTGTGTTGACTGAGGCTCACACCGGAAGCACTATTCCTCCCACAGCAAAAAGGAAAGAGTGGCTTCCCTGGGACCACAGACTGGCAGAAGAACTCAGCTCTCTCCTTTCTCCCTACCAGAAAGCACCTCCATTTCCCTCTTCACTTTATCAGAGAGGAAGGCTTCTTTAAAGCTCGCCGTGATTCACTCTTACCTTGTGAATTTGTGTTCCTCATGTAAAGCTATACTCATCTGGAGGGAAAAAAATTCCTTCTTCTGGCTCCAGGCCCAGAATTCAGACTGTAATTAGAATTAGAAAATCGTATTTTCTTTTTTCTTCTTTTATCCCTCTTCTCCCTTACTATTGGCATCTCTGTTTTCCTATACAATTTTTTTTCACTTTCTACTTTATAGTTAAATTGTTTTCAAATCATCCCCACACTTGCCCAGAGTCTCTTGAGAGCATACCCCCATATTTAGCCCTCAAAAGGCCTGGGATAGGCCTAGCATAGAGTTAATACCTATTCATCTATCAGATAATACCTATTTGATAATGGTAGATGAACTAAGTTAATCCTTTATTTCACTTTAAAATTCCTTTAATAGCATCATATCCTAAAACAAAGTGTTACACTACAGACAGAATTACTCCACAGTCAAATGCTATACTTTGTATAACTTTCATTATTCTTATAGATGGGTGGCCAAGTGAACTTTTATTATTTTGTATAAATTGAGTCTTTGTTCTAAGTACTTATACTCTCATCTGGAAGATGCTAACAAAAGTGGTTATTCTTTTTTTTTTGGTCATCTTTCTCCATCTCTCTACCTTGTCCAATCCTCTCCAATATAAAAATCAATAGTTCACCTGAGTGTAATATTTATTGATCTATAACTTGTGAGAGATTATTAATATTTAAGTGCAGTACTACAGTATTATTTCAGAGAATCCTATTGTAAAAGAGTCACTCCTGATTGATTTAATACTTTCATAGTAGTTCAGCTTTGGTTTTGTCTGAGTTTTCTTCCGCTGAGCCCCTCACTGGATTGCATTATACCTCCTGGGTAGTTTTGAAGCCTTGCTAGCTCATCATTTATGGGATATCCTGACAATTTGTAAGCCAGCCATCAAAAATGAGGTTAATCTGAATAGCCAGAGTGGGGAAAAGTCAAGTTGGGTCTTAGTAGGTAAGATCATCCAAAACACAGGCTTCTCATCACAGACTTCAGTCTTACACTCTGCCTCTATGCCTGTGACCCAGAGGGAGGATTTACAAAATCCTTTTGTAAATAAGATTATTTATTATTCTGGGGCAACCCCAAAATAATAGTCTTATTTACAAAAGGATTTTGTAAATTCTCCCTCTGGGCCACAAGCATAGAAGGAGAGCATAGTGGGATGTCACTATCCAAAGTAATAATCTTATTTACAAAAGGATTTTCTTTAAGGTTCTTCCTAATATCAAGAATTCCTGGTGCTTTGAAGATAGAATTGAGTGTATAAACATTCTGAAGTGATACTCTGTATCAGGTACTATGGTAGGTACAATGATGAACCAGAAAGATGTCTCAGTCTTCAGAAGGGAGCTTACCTTCTCAAAAAGAATGAAAACAGAAAGTTACCATGTGGTGCTGTAAGAATGCAGAGTTATGAGGGCGTGGGATGGGATAAAAATGGTGTGTGCAACAGAGGGAGCTGACTCTGCTCTCAGCATTCTGACCTGGGGAAAGTAGGCTTCATTTTGCAAATCTGGATCCTCACAGGCTACCAAATATTCTTGGGGCGACTTAAATGGACAGAATCAAGTACATAGCCTTTGTCACCATTTATCGAGCTCAGTTCTCTATCTCAGGGCAAATAAAACCTACCTGTGATGGCCAAAGTTACATAGGCCTCAAAGCATCAGTGACTGAATATCAGTTGAGCATGAACCAAGAAAGATCACACAGGGAATAAGATGACTTCTTTTCTGGATCTGTTGCCTGGACTAGAGTCCAGTGATGCTGGACTAGAGTTCATAGCTTACTGGAACTTCAAGCTCTTGATTAGCTAGGACTACAGGTGCTCACCACCATGCCAGGATAATTTTCTTATTCGTAGAGACAGAGTCTCACTCTGTTGTCCAAGCTGGTTGTGAACCCCTGGCCTCAAACAGTCCTCTCACCTTGGCCTCCCAAACTGCTGGGATTACAGGTGTGAGCCACTGCATCCAGACTGGTAAGACTTTTTAAGTAGGCCACAGACAGAATGTCACAGTTCCTAGGTCTGTTGCCTTGTGCTCAGCTCCTTCCATGATACAAGCCTCTTTCTGGTTTGGGGGGATGCAGAAGGGGACCATTAGCCCAAGGCAGAAAGTAGCTATAGCTTCTCACAGCCTCAACGGGTGGCATGGAATCCTATCTTATAATATTCCCCTCCCCTAGAATGCTGTTCCCACATGATCCCCCCCATCTTTATGCCCTCCCTAACTTTCAAGGCCTACCACAAGCCCCACCACATCCAGGAAGCATCCTCTGACCCTACCAGCTTAGTGTGAGCTAGACATTATGCTGAGTGAGGGTTTTATGCTTATTAGCCCATTGCATCCCACAACAATCTATTAGGCAGATGTAATTATCCCCATGAAGAGGAAACTGAGGCTCAGAGAGGTTAAAATCAGTCCTCATCACTTCCAAATGGCAGAGATAAGAATAAAGGCCAGATCTGCATGACCCTGAAGCTTGTGCTCTTAAGAACTTCCTAGGAGTTTGTCTGTCTGTCACCCAAGTCAATCAAAGGAGAAGCGGATGAGAGATCAACAGTTTCACTTTTATTTACAGAAAAGCCAATAATTCCAGAGAACATTGAGGATATCTCCTCAAATAGCTATTTTAGCCTCCATTTCCCCTTTGTTACTTTTATATTCTCACAGTAAAAATAAACATCAGCAATGTTATTACTCATCATAGTGTCATCAAACAGATTCCACCTCGTAGGTGACAAAGTTACATAATATCTTCCTATCTTAAAGTGGTTATAACTTCAAAGCATTTTTAGTTTAAATTTATAGTTAGTCAATACTTCACTGGGTGCACAGAGTACCCTGCGTCCTTGACTAATACCATGGGGTCTCCAGTTCCCCAACTTACCTATGAGAGTAGGCCTTGGAAGTGAACAATCTCCAGATGTCAGCACATAGGCTCATCTGGCCTTGCTAGGGCCTGACCACCAGTGTCCTACATGAAATGACTATTCAGGTTAACAGTGGCTGTTGACACCACCTCCCCAGCAGCTTCCTTTTTATCACAGTCTGAACTAGGTACCTACCACTCAGTCAAGTCACTTAATATGCTTGTAGAATCAAGTTTTTACTAAGTATATGAAGCATTTTCTCAACTTTACTGAAGATTCAATAAAGGAAGAAATGACATCTTATACTTCTTTTCTCTTCTGGGCCCATACAGACTTACATGCAGTGATTAAATGCTTGTTCATTCATTGTAGGGAGATGAAAGCCTGCAGTGGTTGGGTTCAGAGAATAAGGAAAAGGAATTAAAATATATACCAGATTCCATGCATTAAAGACATTATTTTATTTAATCCTCTTTTAATACTGTGATAGGTACTGTTATCTTTGGTAGAAACATTTCTTTGTTTTTAAGGCTTGCAGAAATTGAGTAACTCACCTAATTCCATGCACCTGTGGAGAGATAGAACAAAGATTCTCACACATTCCTCATTACACCCATTCCTGCCACACATAATTGGCTTTCCAATTCCAAAGCCAGAACCATAGTTAAATCTGGTTCCAAATGGCAGCCCTTTAAAGCATCCACTATTTTCTTGAGAATGTGTTTGGAGCAATTTAAGATCACTAACAAGATCTACAACAGGTGGGACTGCCAAATTTCAATAGGGTAGGAACAATCCTTGCCCTCAACCACTGAATAAAAGACCATTTCATGGAGGGGGAGGAAAAAGGTGGTGCCCCACAGACAAAAATCTGGATGTGGGTTGGATATAAAGACAGGGGAGCTGCAGAGTGGAACCACTGTTGCAGAAAGACTAGCCCTGTCAATTGTGGAGGAGATAGTGCTGACCTCTATCAAGATGAAGCTGCTGTTTCTAAGTCTGAGTCTGGCCCTAGTCTGTGCCCAAGAGGAAGGAAACAATGACGTTGTGACAAGCAATTTCAATCTGCGCAAGGTAGAGTGGTGGAGTGGAGTGACTTTTGACTTGTGGTGTGGGTGGGAGGAGCTTGGAGGATTCTGAAGCTAAGTGGGTCCTAGTGGGGGCCAGAATTCCCTTAATATATTAGACAAAAGGGGTGGTTTCTGGCCTTGCACTAAGAGCAATTGCAGTTTGGGACCTCTATTTCCCTGAAGGGACAGTAGAAAGAGCCCTAGGTGTGGTGCCAGTTGACTTGAGTTCTATCTTCATATCTCCATTATAAGTCCTAGCCCACAAGTCAGAGTCCAAGGAGGTAAGTGTTCATGTGATATCCCCTCTCCTCTTTTCTTACCCAATCATTTTACTACTTATTGCAGATTTCAGGAGGATGGTTTTCCATCCTCTTGGCCTCCGACAATAAGGAAAAGATAAGAGAAAATGGTAGCATGAGGATTTTTGTAGAACAAATCCAAGTCCTGAAGAACTCTTCTCTGTACTTTGAATACCATACATTGTAAGTGTGGGATTTTTTTTCTTTTTATAAATTTGGAAGTTATAAGTGCAGTTTTGTTATACGGACATACGGTGTAGTGATAAAGTCTGGCCTTTGAGCATAACCATCACCTGAACAGTATATCATTTACCCAATAGATAAATTTTCATCCTTCACTCCTCTTCTTCCCTGACTTTTGGACCCTCCAATGTTTATTATTCCAAGTGTGAGGTTTTTAGTTGGGAAAGGAAAAATGGAAGCCTGGGTATGATCTTAAATACACACACATACACAGGAGCACACAAGCGTGCACATATATACACAAGTAAATGTATGCATGCACACACACTGGGTCTGTGTCCAAAATCAGAGTCCCTCATGTGGTACTGACCAGGACTTGGTGGATCTGGGACTTTTTAGGATTCAGAGATAAGAGTTGGTAGTAGGAATAAATTTAGCAGGAGTGGGGAAAGCAGGAGGTAGAAGGACCCCAGAATCACCAGCAGCATGACAACACAGTGCAGGTTAAAAGCACAGAATCTGGAATCAATAGCCTGAATCTAAATCTGTCTCTTAAAGACAATTCATCTCTTTCCATCTTCATTTTCCTGTGGGTTAAAGGAGATGAAAGTAATTCTCTCTTGTGTCTTTTTGCAAGGACCAAATCCAAGTAACATTTGTGAAGCACTTACTCAAGAGGCTGGCAGGCACGCTCTGCTCATAATCTAGACAAGTAGTTGTGCTAAGAGTAACAGCAGGAAGTAGTGGTAGTGGTAATCAAGTGAAATAATGTAAAAGAGCAGAGGGGGAGGAAGCCAGCCTCATCATTACTTCTTGGGCATCAACTCATTCTGTTTCACAGTGAAAATGGAGAATGCAGTGAAATTTCTTTTGTTTGTGACCAAACAGAAAAGGATGGTGAATGTGCTGTTGAATGTAAGTATCTAAAAAATGTCTTTCTAAATTCTACTTCCAACTGCAAGGTATTTACTAACCCCTAATATCTTCAGAATTATGGTCAATTCTTGATCAGTGATTATTTAAATAATATAACAGGAGCCATCTAATAGGCAATATCCTGAATTTGAGAGAACTCTGTATATAAAAGCCAATGATTGGCACATAATCCTATCAGATAAAGAAGGCAGTTCAGTTGCAAGTACTTGTTGCAACAGAAGTTAATTGGCAGGAAAAGAATGATAAATTGACATGACAGCTTCTTACTCCCTGCCATCTGTCCAAAGATGCCTGATGGCTGTTGCTACAACTCATCCTGATGCTCAGGATGTACCATCAGGTATGTGAATCCAGTGGGACTTATAGAAAAGACAAACACACGTCACTGACAGAGATGCTGAGGGAGGTGGGTAGGTCTCAGGGAGGATTAAGAAACATGAATTGCTGCTGTGCCTAAATTTTTCCAGAACTAGTGGTCAATATCCCCTGTGTTTAGAAGCCCCCTCATGAGGCCCAGGGAGGTACAATGGAAGACACTAAACATCTTCACTCTCAATGTCTTCCAGGAAATGCACTTGAATTTGTTGTTTTGTGGGGAAGAACAGGTAAAGGGTTTCAACTCCTTCCCAAAAGCAGGACCAAAGAAGTTCTGAGCTATGTATTCTGTTTCTTCAATAGATGATGGACATAATACAGCTGTTATCCTTGAAACCAACTATACTGACTATTTGATTTATTTCACCAAGAACTACAAGAATGGGGAAACAACCCACATTATGGAGCTCTATGGTAGAGTATTTTCATGCTGACATACATTCATCTTGGGGTGGGGAGAGAGGGGAAAGAAGGAACCCCAGATACACAGTGGTCTTCCCCATCTTATCCTAACTATCTCTCCCCATCTGAAGATTGGGTAACTGCTCAGGCTCAGGGATAGGAAGATTATTCAATTTTTCATCATGCCTTCTGATATCAAATTCAGATAGGTTATCTCCACCCCTAAGACTTACGCCTGAGCATCCAACTGGTGCCATCTATTTTCCCATCGTGTTGAGCCCTGTCACCTCATGTACCTCTGTGGCCAGTACTTAAGACACAGAAACCATTGTCACTCTTCCAACAGGCCGAGAACCAGATGTGAGCTCAAAACCTAAGAACAAGTTTTTGGAATATTGTAAAAAACATGGAATTGCTAAGAAAAACATAATTGACTTGACCAAAGTTGGTAAGTTGAGCTATATGACTTTCTCTTCCTAAATTCCCATGTTATAGAAAGGAGAAATCCAAGGGAAAGTCACACCTCAAATGAGCCTCCTTTGTCCTAACCTGGTGAATCATGTGTTTTCCTCCTAAAAACTAAACTGATATTGGTGTCTGTGTTCTGTTCTGCCTCTATAGATCGTTGTCTCCAGTACTGAGAGAGGGCCCAGGCCCAGGATCCAGGTTGGTGTTCTCTGACCCTGGAGGAGAGGGTATGGCCCAGGGATTAGTGTCTTCCAAAAGCATGAGGGATTCATGCCCACATATTACCATAAAAATAATTTGGTAATGAAGTTTGTATGGAGACCTTGAAATTTAGAGTTGAAAGACGTAGCTTGAATACCCAGTTTTACCATGAGCTATTGGGAAAATAACCTGAGCAATTAAAAAGGAAGCAATGACGTCTACTTAACAGAGTTACTGTGTGGACATAATGCATGGCTCAGTAATTAATAATGTGTTAAAAATCACTAAGACAAAGTTTGAAGTGGAAAAAAAGAGTAGTAGTACTTTAGCAATTTGTATAAAGTAAGCATTTACTAAAGGGTAGCTATATCTTTTGCCATTATTCCTTAATTCATCAAAAATTCTTCAAAACTTCCAATGCTGAATGTGATAGAAATAAACCAAGGATCCTTTATTGCGTCCCTTCTCTTTTTCATAGATTTCAGTTGGGGAAAGGTTAAGATAGCATTAACAACAGTAAAAAGAGAAGGTCATTCACTCAATGCCCTTCCTCTTCCTGTTTTAGTAAATAACATAGGTTAGAATGTAGGGTAAGATTTATTTCTTCAACGTTTTTCTCTATAATAGAGTTTCTCTTCATCCTCTACTCAGTCCAAGGAACACTTAATAAATTTCTGTGTTCTCTTTCTTCTCTGTTTATTTAGCACAGTGATTTCTCACCTGGACTCCAGCACCCTTCCTGGTCCCCATGTTCTGTGGTGACAAGTTCTGTGACCTGGTTTTTATCATTAGCACACATGAAGGCATGATCCCTGCATCTTCACGATCTTCCCTAATTGCCAAAGAAGACTCATCAATTTACTTCTTAGGAATCAAAAGTTTTCTCTGAATTTCTCACTCTTTGCCACATCCAAGGGGAACTCTACCATGAATAATGTCCTGACATGATCAATAAATAACTAGCATTGCAGTCATGTGATTTGTCTTTGTGTCTGTGAGAGATGTAGGGCTGGCAGTGAGTGAATGAGGAAACTTCCTTGGCCCTGCACCCATGATCTTCATTTAGCTTCTCAGAATCTTCTCTGAGTTGCAGGATTCTCGCTCCTCTGCAGTAATTCTTTGCCCATTAACCCAAGTCCCTGTCAGTGCTGCTTGCTCTTTGAGTCACCTATTTCTCAGTGACCTAATACAACATACCATAAGAATATAAGACTTGCCCCATAATTTCTCCAGTGCAGGATTCTCTTTTTCAATGTGGGCACTGAGGGATAGATGCTGCTAAGATTGACACCAGCCTGATGTGATTCAGGACATACCTCCACATTCCAGCTGCTCCCTACTGGCCATTCCATGAGATGGATTCAGGGTCCTTTCATGCTCTTGGAAAACCTCCTTCCCCACCTCCTTTATCCACTGTGAACATATTAAGTGAGACTCCATTAAAGGCGAGCAACATCTACCTTCTGCAATCTGTGCTTAGTGTTATCAGGAGACATCAAGGGGGATAAAAATGCTGTTAACTTCTTTGGGGCATTAACAGGCTTTGGGACAGAGAGAAATTAAAGATCCTTCTCCACTAATGACTCTTTCCCATCACAAGCAGATAAAAACAGTGTAAAACTACACATGGGACAGAACAGTACTGTCCTACAAAAAGAATGGTTCAGTCATTATGGGAGTGAATGTTAAAGAGAGAAGGCTTTCTAGGTATTTGAAGCTCCCCATATCTTGCTCTGCCTCCAGATGGGAAGACTAAATTAGGTTCAGGTTATTACTCCTGAATCAAGTACCTGGTCTGGTTTGCCAAAATATGGCCAAAGGTTATATAGAAAGACAACTAGTTATGCTAAGATCTCTCATTTTTTAATGTTGGCATTTAAGGGACAGAACATCCAATGCCCAGAAGTGCATGACCTAGAATATCCTTGAGAATGTGGAGAAAATTTATAACAGTAACAATCAAGGGTCATGTTAATGATGACACTGGGCAGTGCCATGTGTTAGGAAACAACAGCCTTGAGGGAGGCACAAAAAGACCCTCAGCTACTCCCAGGTCAAGATGGCAGCTAGAGCTCACACTGAAACCTACCTCAACTCCAAACATTCTGTGCAAATGAGGTGTGAAAGGAAATGTCCATGGATCAGAAACAGAGCAATCCCTTCCTAAAGAAAGCAAAAAGAACAGCAACAACAAAAAAGATAAGAATGATGAGAATAAATGGACCAAAGCTGTGCCATTTTGGGGGGTTCTGAGGACAGCTCTGAGTCAGCCATGTAGGGTAGGAGCAAGTTCACAATGGCCAGACAAGGATGTAGGCTGAAGATGCACACCTCTGATAATGCAAGGCTTCTCATAATACATAAACAAATCACCTGGGGATCTTGTTAAACTATAGATTCTGATTCAGTAGGTCTGGGGATGGCTTGAAATTCTGCTTCCTAACAAGCTCCCACATGATGCCTTTGCTGCTGGTCTGTGGCCCACACTTTAAATAGAAATGTGTTAAATTACTAAAGGAAGGACATCTAGCTCTCAATAGAGTTATCTCCTGAGGAATAAAAGAAATGAGATGGGCACAGGTCACAGTGGCTCACATCTGTAATCCAGCACTTTGGGAGGCCAAGATGGAAGGATCACCTGACGCCAAGAGTTAAAGATCAGTGTGGGCAACATAGCAAGACCTTCATCTCTATAAGAAAAAAAAAAATAGCTAGGTATGATGGCATGCACCTGTAGTCCCAGCTATTCAAGAGGCTGAAGCAAGAGGATCATTTGAGCCCAAAAGTTCAAGGCTGCAGTGAGCTATGATCACATCCCCTGTATTACAGCCTGGTGACAAACCAAGAGCCTGTCTCAAAAAAAATAAAATTAAATAAAAAGGAAAAAAAAGAAAGGAAGAAATGAGGTAGAGATAGCAGTCAGAGGATTTCCAATCTACATCAATTATTTTTATCAATGATAATTTCCTAAAAGAGGATATAGATAGGTAAAAGGACTAGGAAAACAGGACAAAATATTAAGAGTTAATTGCTTTTGAGTGATAGACACATGGTGATTATTTTCTGCTTCCTCATTTTCTACATTTCCCACATTTCTCCAAAAATAGAGAAAGGAAAGGAAAAGGAAAAAAGAAAAGAAAAGAAAGGAAAGATGAATACAGCATTCTGAGCTACATTCCTTTTTGGAGCTCTGGGAGAATGTTTCCTTGGCTTTTTCAGCTTCTAGAAGCCATGAACATTCTTTGGTTTATAGCATCTTCCTCCATCTTTGAAGCCAGTAGCAGCAGGCCAGATCCTTCTCACATCTCTCTTGGTTCTGTCTTCCTCGTCCACTTATAAAGACTCTTGTGATTACGCTGGATACCACCAGATAAACCAGGATAATCTCCGCATCATAAGGTCAGGTGATCAGCAATCTTAATTCCCCTTTGCATGTAACCTAACATAGTCACAGGTGCCAGGAAGTAGAACATGGACATCTGCCCCACAAGTCTCCTTAGGAGTCCTTCACACCTTGCTTCGGGTTGTTTCCGAAGCTTAAACACATAGAGGCTGGGTTGGAGGTGGAGGAAGCCTGGTGTGGGGCAAGGTGTGAAGTGGGAGGGTAAAGGGAAAGATTACCTATATATCTGTCTAACAAGGGTACAAGTGAACTTTTCTAGAACTAGAATATAAATGTGTTGATACAATGATTAAACAAATGATATGAAAGTTATGTTAACCAGCTTGATGAAGGTGTTTCAAATTGTAT
>CAUYQV010095609.1:0-21318 GCA_963574575.1 Galagoides demidoff
ACAACAAAGATATTTGTATCAGAATATTTATTGCAGCCCAATTCATAATTGCCAGGTCATGGAAAAAGCCCAAGTGCCCATCCATCCATAACTGGATCAATAAATTGTGGTATATGTACACCATGGAATACTATGTAGCCCTACCGAAAGATGGAGACTTTACGTCCTTCATGTTCACAGGGATGGAGCGGGAAAATGTTCTTCTTAGCAAAGTATCACAAGAATGGAAGAAAAAGTATCCAATGTACACAGGCCTATTATTAAACTAATTTACAGCTTTCATATAACAGGTACAAATTAGTTTCATAAGAAAGGTGTGTACAATGGATACTTTTTCCTCCATTCCTGCGATACTTTGCTTAGAAGAACATTCTCCATCTCCATCCCTGTGAACATGAAGGACGTAAAGTCTCCATCCTTCTTAATGGCTGCATAGTATTCCATGGTGTACATATACCACAGTTTGTTGATCCATTCGTGGATCGATGGGCACTTGGGCTTCTTCCTGCTATTTGACCCTGCAATTCCTTTATTAGATATATTCCCAGATGAATGGAAGAAGCTGTTCTTCTTATCAAGCCCACGCTGCTAAGTTCCCAGAGCGTCTGGCACCAGCTCCTGCGTCCCTAGAGACCTTAGCACCGGCTCTTTGTCGGGAGAGGTCAGGCCTCAGTGAGGCCTTGTTTCTGCATTTTACCAAAGGCCAGTGCTGCCGTGTTCAGCAGAATTTGGGGCTCCCCATACTCACTGTGGTCTCCTGTGGACACACCCTCTTCAGAGTCCGTGTCTTCTACCAGTCCTTTATCCTTTGCCTCACAATCCACATCCCCTAACCTAATAAAACATTTCATAAATCCCAGTTTAAATAAATACCTCAAGAGGACGGCTTCCTCTGCCTCACTCTCAGCCTAGTCCTCCCACGCTTCCATCCACACGAACAAATATCAGATATTCCTGAAAGAATCAATGACATCTACATTCATGTTATGATGTATTCAATTGCCTGTTTATTCACATTGCATGTAACTCTCTTATTTATAAAAATAATATCTTCATGCTGTATCATGGTAAGCTTTGAATGAAGCCCTCTGAAAAGAGTATGTTCCTACATTAGCAGGAAAGTGGCAAAAAAGAAAGGGGAAAGGTCAAAGAGCGGATAGAGAACAAACTAAAATCAGAACGTTTAAAGCAAAAACGACTGCTTATAAGGGATAAAGAAAATAACACAACCTTGCCTAGGCAGACTGGACCGTGTGATTATAACCCTTAGTGGACTCCACGTGCTTACAGAGAGCGCATGTTTTTCTACCATGATTAACTTCCATGAGTGGAGAATGTATTTTTGCATCTACTTCAGTGAAGCTTTGACTTACAGTTTTGTGTTTATTTTGTAGTTGACCAGCCTTATCAATTGCTAATCTTCTAATATTTTCTGTTCTTTAGAGAAGAAAAATCCTGTACATCTACCAAGTCAGATCACTGCTTTGGGAACTAACTTCTTTTATTTGTAAGTAAAATGATTCACCTTTTTTTTTTTTTGAATGCTGACAGTCCCCTGACCTAATGATAGTCCTCAGCACTCTTAATCTCAAATTTTAAATTTACTGCCAGAGAAATGATGGTGTGGTGTATATATAACTTTGATAGCCTTTTCATCAAAAATAATATATTAGTTTTTGTTCTTTCGTTTTATCTCCAATATAGTGCAATGTAAGTCCACTGGATGCTGTTATACTGAAGTATATCCCTCATAATATACATATATATATGCTTGGCAGTGACATATGTTTATACACATTTATAGGATGTAATAATATATTTGTATGTCTCTGGTGCATATATCAAAATATCTTATACATATTATCTCAGTGTTTGTCACTGGGTAAAATACTGGAAGAAGACTAAGAAATTACAATCTTTCAACCCTCAAGATTTATTGAACTGTCATTTATTGCATAGTGAATGGCATTGAATATCTATCTTTACATCAGAAAGGTTAGCCACATTTATGATCAGTCTGTACAATAGGTGTTGACGGTGTTGAATAGAATAGTTTTCAGACATGTAAATTATTTACAACCAGTGTATCAATAAGACGCTGGCAGGTAAAATGTTTATCTTAACAGAGATAACTTTGTTTTTGCAGGTGAATGAAATTGATAGAATTGTTGCTACAGGAAATAAAATATAGGACATTCCAATTTCAATATCTAAAACAGTCCTCTTACGTATTTTGCTTAAGAATTTTGGGATGACTCAGTGTCTGTAGCTCAGCAGCTAGGGCACCAGGCAAATACACCTGAGGAGGTAGGTTTGAACCCAGCCCGGGCCCACCAAATAGCAATGACAACTACAACCAAAAAATAGCTGGGTTTTGTGGTGGGCACTGTAGTCCCAGCTACTTGGGAGGCTGAGGCAAGAAAATCACTTAAGTCTAAGAGTTTGAGGTTGCTATGAACTGTGATGCCATGGCACTCTACTGAGGGCAACATAGTGAGACTCTGTCTCCAAAAAAAAAAAATATTTTTTTAAATATTTGAAAGCTCAAAGATATGAAAACACAAACCCCAGTTTTGTTTCAGACTGAACATTTTATATATGTGCCAAATAGTCACAAGGGTTTATGAAAATAAAATAAAGGCATATATGTGCAATTTAATATGATAAAAATTATTAAGTGAGTTAAGAGGAATTCAGATCAATAAAAGGTTAGAAACCCTTCATAATCTTGTCTAAATATTCAGAAGTTGTAATCCACAAATCTTCTTAGATACAGAAGGCTTTAAAAACTCAGGAGTTACATAAGTATCTTAATTTCTTAAAATAATTTGTGTTTGTAAATAAAAAAATAACACGAGGATATTTAAAGATGACAATAATTACTAAAGATTAAGTTTCAAAAGAGAATTTGTATAATTAATGCTTAACCTCTAGGTTAGTTAATGGACATACTGAAGGAGAAAGTTAATTTAATAAGACAAACATATCTTTTGATACATGATGGAGAAGGTCATAAGGGTTTAAGATTAATGTCAAGAAAGTGTTTTTTAGCATTTAATTTTTTTAGAGTTAACTATGTGAGATTAATTCCCGGTTCCAAAACGGCAGCAGAGAGTCAAACTTCACTGTCTCTCCCCTCAGAAAGCCAAAAACAAATTTTCAAATCAAAGATTTACACCAGCAACAATCAAGAGCTCAGATGTGGGGATGAGGCAGATTGTGGCTCCACAGAGAAGTGGAAAACCTTTAAGCAGATTGTAAAATTGGACTTTCCTGCCCTTGACACCTCTACCCCCATTCTACCTGACACTGAACACATGGAAAATCTTACCCCAGTTCACGGTTTCTAAATGAGAAAAAGTTACACTGAAGCTTCCTTGGGTGGAGAATTATCCCTGCCTTAACACACAGGAAGTATCCTGAACACCTAAAGGAAGAAATACCCCCATGACAGGCAGAGACAAAGTGGGCAGGTGGAACAAACACCTTCCACTCTGTAACTCAGCTAAGAATGAAGCCAAATCAGAGTGTCTGCTGAGAAGTCCTATGCCGTGGGAGATATGAGCAGCATGGACCCCTAGGCAGCCTTCCCAAACTGTTGAGATAATCCATTCTGACCCGATTCCTTTCTGGACAGGCAATTCTCCAATCATTTACCAGCACTGAGGCAAACCTGGGGTTATGGTACCACCTAAAATCAAAAAAGAGATGAAAATCCAGCAGCGAAAAATTGCTGAGCAAATTTATTTAATAAGAAACAAAACCAGATGGAAGAGAAAATTGGAATAAATTACTGATCTTTCAATGCAAAACATAATTGCATGTCCACAAGAAATATTAGTCAACAGGGAACCATAACCTCCCCCAAAGGCAAAGAAAAAGCCCAGGAACAGACCCTGATAAAATGGAAATTTTGAGCTCTCTGACAAAGAATTCAAAATAGAAGTTTTTTGTTTTGTTTTGTTTTATTGAGATAGAATTTCACTCTTTCGTCTTGAGTAGAATCATCATACAGATCCTCTTGCCTGAGCCTCTCAAGTAGGTGGGACTACAGACCCCCACCATGATGCCTGACTACTTTTTCTATTTTAAGCAGAGACCAGCTCAGGCTGGTCTGGAACTCATGAGCTCAAGGGATCCACCTGCTTGGGCCTCCCATAGTGCTAGAATTGTGACACACCACACCTGGACTCAAAATAGAAGTTTTTAAAAAAAGTAATCTCCAAGATAATACAGAAAATAAACTCTAAAATTTATCAGAGAACTTTAGCAAAGAGATTAAAATAATATTTAAAAAAAAATAGACATGAGAGAAATCTTAGAGCTGAGATGGACATTTCCTGCCCTGAGGAGCTCTTTAGAGGCTTTCAATAGCAAAATGAACCAAGTATAAGAAAGAATCAACGAGCCTGAAGATTAGATATTTGAAAATGCACAGTCAGAGAGAAAAAAAAGAAAAAATAATAAAAAGACAAAAACTGCCTAGATGTAGAAAATTAACTCACAAGACCAAATCTAAGGAGTGTTTGTGTTGAACAGGGAGCTTATCTAAAACAGGAGTAGAAAATACTCTTTAAAACAAAAGAAGTATATAAGTAGGCCCCAAAAGTTTTACAGTACCAAATACATTCAACCCCAATAAGCCTGCCCCGAGAATATAACAATCAGACTCTTAGTGGTCAAGGACAGAGAGAGGATCCCAAAAGCACCAAGAGAAAGAAAGCAAATAACATAGGAATGAGCTTCATGTTATCTGGCAACAAAATTCTGAAAGGGAACCACACAGACCAGAAGGAGACGAAAGGCGATTTTGAAGTGTTCAAAGAAAAAGACAAGACTTTCTCCCAAGCATATTTTATCCAGCAAAATTTTAGGCCACAAAATTCATCTAAACAAATTTTAAAAAGTGGAAAACATATGAATTACCTTTCAGGACCACAGTACAATAAAACGGAAATCAAAGAAAAGAGGAAATAGGAAAAATACAAAAACATGAAATTCAAAAACATTTTCTGGAACAATCAATGAAGGAATAAAGAAGACAAGTTTGGAGCCGGCGCCTGTGGCTCAGAGGAGTAGGGCACCAGTCCCATATGCCAGAGGTGGCAGGTTCAAACCCATCCCTGGCCAAAAGCTGCATAAATAAATAAAAATAAAGAATGATGTTTAAAAAAAAAAAGTTTTTTTCTTGAAACAAATGAAAATGAGAATAGCACATTTCAAACTCTGTGGCCTATGGCAAAACGAGTCCTAAGAGGGAGGTTAGTGGCAATAACCACCTACATCAACTAATGAGAAGGACTCAAATTAACCTAATGTGTCTTAGGAACTAGAAAAGCAAAACAAATGAACTTAAAATTAGTATAAGAAAGACATAATAAGGATCACCACAGACATAGATGAAAAAAGGTATCAATCTATGTAACTAAATGTGTTTCTGTGTATTTGTGTGCCTGATTGTGTCACATTTTCAATTTGTGTCTTTCTGACAATGACTTATTCAATTGTAGTCTTGAACAAAACTTGGTCCTAAAAATAATAATAATTTGGCAGGTGGATTTTTTAATAAAAATAGAGCAAAAATATTTACTTCTCTACTAAAAATATTTGTTTCCTTTTTCTCATAAGAAAACATTTTACTTTCCTTTTTTATAATAATTCAACTTCTACTTTTATTGTTGATCTTTTAACAATAATTGTCCTATTGACATGATTGCTGTTCTGATGTCTTTGTATTGGTGTAATTGTTTAGTTTTATTTATGTTTTAGTTTTTTTTTAATATCTTAAAACTTAACAATTTTACTAGAAATAATTAACCTGGGCATATTATAATTTGTATTTACACAACTTGGCTTTCCTAATATTTCTTGAACCTTTAACTTTAAACATCTCATTAGCTTACGAAAATTATTTGCATTTTTCTGCTAAGGTGATATCTGCTTGTAAAAAGAATATGGAATCAAAATTAAAGGAAGGAGAGGGGGGTTATCAGTGAAGCCCTACTACCAGTGGCATTGCCAGGGTAGGAAATTCTTGTAATATAATTTTTCCTCTAACATTATCCCATAGAGAGAGCACAATGTAACCTAAAAGGAGTTGCTCTCAGAACAACATGAATAACTGGATATGAGTAGCTTATGGCAAGCGTTGTTATCAGCAGTGTGATGTTTCAGGAATGCCAAGAGAAAATGCTTCTCACTGGTCATTCTTCTTTGGGTCATGTCTCCTTCCAGAGTGACTTCTATCAGTGACTAATCAACCAGGAGTATAAAATCCTAGACCCCATCTCGACTCAAGGCTGTGACTCCTCTGTTAGTCTATCCCCTCTGAGGGTCGACTCAGACCTTGGGGGACCACGTTACCATGAAAACTTTCCCTCTGCTCAATTATGGGATTTACGTTGTCTCCTTTTCAAATATGTTGATTCATCGTACTGTACATGCTAGTTTGTTTCAGTCTCCATGTGGAGGGCTTACTCTGCAACAGAGATCGTCCAAACAGCAGGCGGGCATCTCAGGTTTTTATCTGTGGAGTTGCTCAATTACAGGGAAATGTGCCTGTATTTCAGTCTTTGCCAGCCAGTCTCAGTCACATCCCCTACCTTCCCAAGGTCTTCAGATAATTTTTTAAAAATATATTATTATGTATTCCAAGTGAAATCAGTGTCAGAACAATCTAATCTAGAATTTCCATAGAAGTCATTTTTTAATTAAGGAAACAATGTAAAATTTTACTCAGATATCATGCATTTTTTTTAATTACATAGTATAGATTGATGTCATTATCAATACTAATATAGATAAAGCATTGGCCTGATTAATTTCTAATGTACTTATGTGCTCAATAATTTTAATGTTAAAATATTTTACTTTTATAGAAATAAATTATTGTTTAAATGTAATTTAATTGGTTTCCCAAATGCAATTTTATTACCAAATAGAAATCCTGGAAACTGCAATTAGTAAATTCACACAAAAATTCAAAGCATAATTTTAATATTTGTACATAGTTTTAAAATAACATCTACATACACACACATATATATGCCATCTCCCTAGTCATCTTTCTTCATTTACATATATCAGATTTACAGCACAATTCCTATTGCTTTCCTTAAGGAATTACCTTATGGTCAGTAAGATAGAAACTGCTGTGTTTGTATTGGCTGGCTAAGATTTATTTACAAATTTTTCTCGTATTCATATCCAGAAAAATCTGTACTTAAACATGAAATTGCATTGATTTTATAATTTAATTTCATCCTTGAATCAATAAGCTGTTTTCATACAGCTCACTCCATTTTGACACCTGTAGGCCATTGTACTCAGGGAGATATAATTATTGCAAGTTCAGAAAGTGCCTCTTGTAGAATGTTGGTCTTTCTTTCCTGAGACTGTTTAAAAATGCTCTGTGTTTTCCCTGTTTCTTTAATTTCCCAATTCCCATATCCTCCCTTTACCCACATTATTTTCTAAAATTTTTACAAGTACTGATTACATAACAAAAGCCTATGAGTTGAATTGCGGGACAGTGAGTGGTGGTGTATTTTGAGGGGCAGTATCTATTTTAATCAACATTTTAATGAAAAGTATGGAATGACTTTTTTTTAATGTGCAGCTGTAATCTATTGGCTAGGATTTTAGTGAGAATTTTTGCATGAATATTTATTAATGAAATTGGTCTGGAGTTCTCTTTTTCAATTGGGATTTTTCCCTGGTTGGGGTATCAGGGTGATGTTGGCTTCATAGACCGTGTATGGGAAGATTCCTTCCTTCTCAGCTTTTTGGAATAATTTCTGCAGCATGAAGGTAAGCTGCTCCTTGAAAGTTTGATAGAATTCTAGTGTGAAGCCATCTGGACCAGGGCATTGTTTTGTTGGGATTTTTTTTTATTATTTCTTCAATCTCAATTCTTGATACTGGTCTGTCCAGAAGATCTATTTCTTCCCAGTTAAGTTGAGGGAGAGGGTCTGATTCGAGATATTGATTCATTTTCTCCACATTGTCAAATTTCTGGGCATAGAGTTTCTTGCAGTATTCCAAGATGATCTCTTGTATCTCTGTGACATCTGTTGTTATTTTCCCTTTATTGTTTCCAATTGAGGTTATTAAAGATTTTGCTTTTCTGTTTCTAGTTAATCTGGCCAAAGGTTCAACAATTTTATTTATTTTTTTGAAAAACCAACTTTTTTTCACTGATGTTCTGAATTATTCTTTTATTTTCAATTTCTTTAATGTCTGAATTAATTTTCTTTATTTCTTTTCTTCTCCTGGTTTTGAAGTTAGATTGTTCTTTTTCTAATTACATAAGATGGTTCCTGAGTTTGTTGATACACTCTCCGTTTGTTAATAAATTTCCCTCTTAAAGAGACTGCTTTTGCTGTATCCCACATGTTTTGAAAACTTTTGTTATCACTATTGTTATGTTTGAGTAATTTAATGATTTCCTCTTAATCTCTTCCTGAATCCAATTATCATTCAGCGTAGGGTTGTTTAATTTTTATGTGTTTGTGTGGGAATGAATGTTTTTGTTGGAATTGATTTCCAACTTCATTGCCTTGTGGTCTGAGAAAATACGAGGTATAATTTCTAGTCTTTTAATTTTGCTGAGGTTTGATTTGTATCCTAGAACATGATCAAATTTTGAGTATGTACCATGGACTGACAAGAAAAATGTATATTCTTTAGCTTTCGGATAATATATCTATTAATTCCGTTCATTCTAGGGTCACATTTAAGTCCCTTATATCTTTGTTTAGTTTCTGCGTAAAGGATATGTCCAGTTATGTCAGAGGGGTGTTAAAGTCCCAGTATTATGGTGTTATGGGACATAATATTGCTCAGAAGCATCAAGGTCTGTTTTCATAAATTTGGAAGCATTTAAATTGGATGCATAAATATTTTAAATTAAAATGTCTTGTTGTATTATTCCTTTGACTGGTATGAAGTGTCTATCTTTGTCTTTCTTAACTTCAGCTGCTTTAATCTGCTTGTATTTGAAAATAAGATCGCAACCCCACCTGTCTTTGATTTCCATTTGCCTGAAGTACTCTTTTCCATCCCTAACTCTGGGTCTTCATTTCTCCTTCAAGGTGAGGTGTGTTTCCTCAAAACAGAATATTGATGGCTTATGCTTTTTTATCCAATCAGCCAACCTGTGCCTCTTCTGTGGTGAATACAATCCATTAACATTTATTGAGAGAATTGTTAAGTGTAGTGGGGTGCTATTCATCTTATTTTGTGAAAGTCAAATGCATGGTTTTATCCTTTGCACCATGTTGGAAGCTAAGTTTTGACATTTAACTTTTGGGTGTATTTCCTGTAGAGCTGGTCTTGTTGAGGTGAATTTCCTCAGAGTTTATATATCCACAGAGGATTTGATTTCTAGATCAAATTTAAGGCAGAGTTTAGAAGGATACAGAACTCTGGGCTGAACATTGTTTTAAGAATCTTGAAGGTGGATGACCATGCTCTTCTGGCAAGTTTCAGTTGAAAAGCCTGCTGTCATCCCAATGGGTCTGCCTCTGTAGGTCAGTTGTTGTTTACTCCTGGCTGCTTGCAGTATTTTTTTTTTCATTTGATTTTAGACAGATTCATTACAGTGTATCCTGGAGAGGCTCTGTTTGAATAGAGATGACCCGGGGTTTGATGTTCATCTGGAAAGAATGTGTTGGGACTTTAGTAAAACTTGGGAAGTTTTCATTTATAATAGTCTCCATTAGGGCTTCCATTCCTTTGGGACAATCTTCTTCCCCCTTAGAGATCCTTATTATTCGTATATTTGAATGCTTCGTCAAGTATCATAGTTCTCTAAGTGGCTGTTCTGCTTTCTCTCTCTTCCTTCCCACCTCTTTAACTACCTGAGTTAACTCAAAAACTTTATCCTCTACCTCTGATGTTCTATCTTCTCCAAGTCTAACCTATTTTTGATACTTTCTGCTGCATGTTTACATTCCTTGATTGTCTCCATTTGCTTAAACTCTGCCATATCCTTTCTATATTCTACATATCTCTCATCTGACTTTTGGTTCTGTCTTTCTATTTTCTTGTCCATTCTTTTTATTATATTTATCATCCATAGCTTAAATTCCATTTCTGTCAAATCTATTAAATCTTTATAGGTAGAGTCTTCTGCAGTGGCTGCAAAATTGTCCCTTGGGGGAGTTACTCTGTTTTGGTTTCTCATGTTGCCCTAAACTTTTCTGTTCGTTCCTCTTTATGTGTTTTTTCTTCTTATTTACCTCTGTGTACTCCTTTTTCCTTCTTATTTCCTCCTTTGCTTAAAATTACCTTGTCTCAGAGCTTAGGTCAGTAGGAAGAGAAAGGTAAATTGCCAGCAGAGAAAAACAAGAGGAAAAGAAACAAAGAAGAAAAAAGAAGAAAAGGGAAGAAGAAGAAAGGGTGAAGAAGGATAAAAGAAAAGAATTGAAGAACGGGAGAGAATGAGGACAGAAGTTCATGAAAATGATAGAATTAATGGTATTGATTGGCACAGTGTTAAGGCCACTCCTATAATTCAAGGATTTTGAGGGGCTGAGCTGAGAAGGTTCCTCAAAATCAGGAGGTCCTTACCAGCCTGAGAATAGCCAAACTGATACCTCATGACCAAAAATACATGAGTCCTTGCTGTTGATGAAAGTAAAAATGGAAGTTATGAATAGAACCAACGAAACAAATTGGCAAAAACAAAACACAACAAAATAAAAAAGCTCTAATAGACAAAAACTGCAGCAATCAGAAACATAAGGAAAAAAGAGAAAAAAAAAGAAAGCACACTGAAATTTAAAAAATATAATAAAAATAAAAATATTTTAAAAAATCATACATATAGTGGAAGGGACCAACTTAAATAGGAAATATATATGTTGCAATATGTCTCTAGGACACCAGGTGGTGCTGTGGTTTTTTAGGAGACAGAGAACACAACCAGTAACCTCTTTGGTCCTTATTCCTAACTTAATTGCCTTCAGTGATAGCCTGATTGTTTTCTCAGCATTTAGATCCCAATGGGTTAAGATCTTAATGTTCACAAGAGTTCTTTAGGGACTGATCACCCTGGCCCCCGACTCCAGTTCCCGTGTGGAACAGAAATCCCTCAGCCTGTTCCCAGGGTGGAGTTCTGATCCTGGCAGGCAGAATTAAGATGGCCAAGCTTTAGAGCCCTGCTGAGATCTTCTCATGACCTACCCACAATGGCAGCCCTCTGGCCACTGAGACTCTCTAGCCACCAAATCTATGGCAAGTCCACTCCAACCAGTATTTGATCTGGTTGCTATATACTGTTTGAGTCTTTCCACCTTTCCAGTTTTCACTCAATGTGCAACTACCCCCCAAACCGAATACTGTAAAGGCTTCCCCCCTTCCCAGACCTCTGTGCAGGGACCCATTGATTCTGGCAGGTCTCAATCACTTCCCTAAAGCATCAAATTTCCACCAGTCTGGATTCCATGTTATATCCACCTCACCACCTCCTGGCTGGTATGACTTGGGTTGAGGTGCTGGTGCCAGGTAGGACTGGGTGCTCTCTTTTCCCCCAGTCATACTAGCAGAACTCAGCTGAACAAGTCATCTAGTCTTCCATCTTGCTCTGCATCTTTCTAATCATCTCTTTTAGAAAAGCGTAGCTATAGGGGACAGGATAGGAGATGCAAGGTCCTTTCTTTTTTTCTTTTTTACTGTCCTCTTCCCTTTCATAGTGTATATTGGGACTAGTGGGGAAGGGGTCCTGTCTCTGGGCTGGCCTCCTATCTCTCTGTAACTACTTTTAACTGTAAGAATGCTGGTAATCGTTGTCTTCTACTAAGCCTTCAGATATTGCATGTGTTTTTTTTGTATTTGCTTATTCCCTGTGTTTTCCACAAGTTACGAGAATCATAAGGGCATAAACCTAACTTTTATACATCTAATTTCTTGCAGATTGATGGCATATATTGGTTGATCCCAACACTATAGAATTAGGAATAAATGTGTTCAGCTTTCATTAGTCATCCCTTGCAGATAACTGTGTGATTTACAGGCCTTTATTTAAATGTTTTAAAGTTGGGTCACCCATAGCTTAGTGGTTACGATGCAGGCCACATGCAGCAGGGCTGGTGGGTTTGAACCCAGTGTAGGCTTGCTAAACAAAAACAAACAAACAAACAAAATAGCTGGGCATTGTGGTGGGTGCCTATAGTCCCAGGTACTAGGGAGGTAGATGCAAGACAATCACTTGAGCCCAAGAGTTTGAGGTTGCTGTGAGCTATGACGCCATAGTACTCTACAGAGTTTGACAAAGTGAGACTTTGTCTCGATAAAAAAAGAATGAATGAATAAATAAATATATAAATATTTTAAAGCCTTTTAAGGTTGAGGAAGAGATGTTTGTTATATAGGTATGTTGGATTTTAGGTATTTTCTTTTCTTTGTTCATGTTTAAATTTACCTGGTAAATTAAATATTTGAATAATTTCTGCTTAGGAAAGCTTCCTGTTGCCTGAACACTTTAGGATGATAAGGCATATACTCAAACATTTCAAGAGCATAGTAAAACACAAGAAATAACTTATTTCATTTTATAGAAAGTTATATATTGGCATGACATCATATTCCATGTATAAGTATACCATATCTCTACTGTTTAATATATACTTTCATCTCTATTATTTTGTTGTTACAAATAATTCTGTTACAACCCCATGTATACATAAGCTTTTACCTTGATTTGCTTTGCCAACGTTTTCTAGCCATTGTTATTATTAGACAGTATTTAAGGAGAGGCTAGCACCCCAAGTGTCCAATTCTATTAAATTTATAATAGTCCATGTATATTTATAGATCCTAAGTGCCTAAATTTTAATAATTTTTCTAAACTGTTACTTGACCATTCTGTAATGCATATAACATGAAATTCTGCTATTTAATCATGTACAAGACATTTAAATGAATCCAATTTTACTACTTTAATTTGTATTCAGAGAATGTCTGTTTTGAAAATTAAATTTAAAAATGTCTGAATGTCATAAATACATATAAAATACTAATGTGCTTGCATCTATATTCCACAAGAAGGAAGATTTCCTTTTGATCCTAAATGATATAAGCCATAAGCATCACCAAAATCATTGCCTGCATTCCAAATTCTCAAAATAACAACCTATCAATCAAAACAAGATTCTTGGTTTCTTATTTTCTGTTTATGGCTCCATAAAGGATTAGATTAGTGATCAGAAATCGCATATTTTGATGCTGACACCGAAAGACAAATATCAGAAAAATTTACGCTCGGGAAGGTAATATCCTTCAGATAACAGACTGACATCCTGAAACAGGATAATGGCGCATGACAACTTGAAGTGTGGGGTCTTGACTTTATTAAATACAGGGTTCAGAGAGTTGTAAGTCATTTATGCTAACTGGCTTGTCAAGATGACATATCTTGTCACAGAAAGGTTAGAAAACAGGCACCTGTGGTAAAATGAAGACAGTTTTGATATTTTATCAATATTTCCAACCCACTGAGTTGATGTCTGTTGATCTTTATACACTAATATTAAAAGGAGTTCAGATTATAAATTACATTTACCCTGAATATCTTCTAAGCTTTACAGACTTGTCTATTACAATTAGACTACAAATATACTTTATAAGACCATTATTAAAACTTACAGAGAATAAACATATCTGATTGCATTATTATGTATGACATTGAGATATGGATCATATGCCATATCAAGACAAATGTTTCTCTAATAACATCATGTGTACAGTAGCAAAGACACTTACTTAAGCTAGATTACCTGTAAGCTCACTTGTATAGTCACGGTATTATTTACCCTCATGAATTTTGTTACTGATTGTTATTATTATTCATTTAATTGATGTATCCATCATGGGACTGTTTGCATAAAAATGCATTAGGTTAATTGCTTGCCCTTCAGATAATCCTAAAGTTAAAAAAAAAAGAAGCTGTTTGATAGATGCATAAACAAGAGTTTGCAACTATTAGTTCAAATGTTAAACTAATGATTGCACCTTAATTCCTTACCTTACAGAACACAGTGGAGACATGAAGATGGTCCTCACAATGAGGATAAACTGTCATTATCTTATTATTTTATGCAGAAATTTTCTGAGATGTACACAAATCTGGTATTATAGATATTAAAAGTTTAGCAACTGAAAATGGAGAGATTTCTAAATTAGAACATTTTATATTTCATTTTCAGAGGGTTTATAGAAACATACATATTATATGTCACATGCTCAGCATTCTTATAAGTGCTTAAGGAAAAAGTTTGCCTCCATTCTGCACAGAAACGGAATGGAAGACAAGTGGACTTTTCTCTGTGTAGCTTAGAAGGGGTTGAGATAAAGGCACAGGTGTGTCTCTCTGCAGGCACGTACCCCCACACACACACACACAGAGAATGGGAGAATAGTATAAAATTACGTTGTTGAAGGGACTAAGAAAGCAGTAGAGAATCCAACTGAATTAATAAATAAAAGTGCAGTTTATATTTTTAAGTCACTGTTTGGCAAATACACATAGTCATGTGTCCCTTAACAACAGGGATATATTCTGAGAATTGTGCAAATATCAAACAATGTACTCATACAAACCTAAATGGTATAACCTGTCCACACAGGCTCTTACTATTCCTAGGCTAAACATCTGTATAGCCTGTTAGTACACTGAACCCAGTAAGCACCTGTAACAAGACAGAGTATTGGAATATCTAAGCATGTCGAAACATTAGAAAAAATATGAGAAAACAATCATTATTTTATAGAATTAGAGTCATATGTGTGATCTGTCATTGAGTGAAACATTTTTTATGTTAAACATAACTGTAGTTTTAAAATGGTTAAGTACATAGAAGGTTTAACTTTATACAAACACCAATTCTACATAGAAGGTTTAACTTTATACAAACACCAATTCTAAAATCTCATACCAGAGGTTATGATTCATTGATCCTAACATCTTTCTGAGACATTTTCTAGCCAAGGAGCGAATATAGGTCCAGAGAGGAGGGCTCTTCTAAGCCATTCTCTTAGATATACAATTACATGAAGATTGAATCGTAGAAGACGTCTTAAAAGAAGAATCAATACTAATATTTCCTAAGCCGCCCAACAGGAGTGTGACACTTGTTCTTTTGAGCCTTAGTATCCTCACAGATAATAGTTTAAAATAAATGTTTAAAAAATTATGTAAAAATCCAGCTATAAAATATCTGATTTGATAATTATTTGTATATCCAAATATTTACAAAGCTTGAAAGGAGCCCAAAGATAAGAAGATTGAAGATACCATAAATTTAAATTTACCATAAATTTAATATCAATCATTTATATAACTTTTGATTAAAATGCATTGGTCTGAAAGTTGGTTGAAATTCAACCTATTTTATATTGTATACTTTTTTATCGGAGAGCATCATGATGAAGTATAAAAATTATGTTTGGCATCACAGAACTTGTTTGAATGTCAGCCCTACCAATACATCCTTGATATTGGTAAATTTGTGGATCTTCATCTTTAAAATACACATGACATACAAACACATACCTTGTGTATTTTACATGGGATAATTATTCAGAGAGAAGTTATGAATACAGAATGAGATTAAATGTTTAAATTCTTTTATAAAATTACCAGAGGCAAAATTTCTTAACATAAAAAAACATTTAGAGACACAATAAAATGTAAAACTCTGAAGATTAAATAAACAGAAATGTTTAGATTGATAGGTCATTTGGAAACACTATTTAGCAAATAATAGCTTTGGACTTTCAATAAAAAATTACTGTAGTAATGTCAGACACATTTTAAAGATCATATAAAATATATTTCACTCACGATTTAGTCCCTCAGGCTGCTTTTATTGTTTAATTACACTTATTTTACTTCCGGTAGACCTAAGAAATTGCCTGTGTGGGATCAATACATCTCAGGATAAAGCAGAAATAAGACTAACAAATAGCCAAGAACTTATTTTCTTGCAGATTGATGAGTTTAAAAAAGAGATAATTTTCTAGCTATATGGGTATGTTCTTAATACCTTTTAATCCAATCACAACTGTGTACACAATAAAAATGGGAGTTGTGATGATAATTTCATCCATTTACTTGCTCTTCATTGTTTACTGAGTACCTACAAGGTATCGGGCACTGAAGAAGCAAAAAGGGCAACTGCCTCACAGAGTTTTCATAGGACAGGAGGACAAAGACCCTAATCTCAAAATCTTTCAAATAGATTTGCAGTTTTCAGCGTTACAAGAACTACAGCCTGGTGTGCATGAGAGCAGGTAACCGAGGGCATGTGTGAAAAAGTACTTAGGGTCTGAAAATGGGTAAAAGTACCTCTCTCAGCAGGATGGGAGAGAAATCTGCACAAATTATTACTACATAGAAAAGCCTGTGGTAGGAGAAAATATGGGCTATAGTAAAGGAGGCCACAAAGAATCAGGCAGGCCATACTAAAGATGGCATTCTTCATTCTAAGAGCAAGAGAACGTCATCAAAGAAAGACGTCTGTGTAGGTGTGTCTTAGTGCATTTCTCCAGCTATACCTAACACCACAACTGGGTGTGGATCAAGAAAAGAAATTATTTTCTTCATGATCCTTGAGACTGGGAAGTTCAAGAGCTTGATGCTGGCATCTTTGTAAAAGAAGAATGCATTAAAAATTACTGGCTTATGTAATTTTTTGCCATCAACAACAAAAAGAGATCAAGACAGAACTGTGGTGATATTAATTCAAATTAGAGCATCTTAATTTTAGGAAATGAAATACAATCCCTATGATAAGCACAAATAAAATAACTAAAGGATATATGCAAAGAAAATGGGGGAATTTAAAGTTTCTTTATGAAAAGGTTAACGAGATATAAAAAAAAGTAATGCAAGAAATGAGACACAAGAATGCTATAGGCATGGGGAAAATAAAGAGTAAAATAACAGAAGTAACTTTCTCTTATAGATAATTACTCTGGATAAACAAGTACACACCCACACCTGGAAAAATGCAAGTAAATTCAAGTTGGGGGAGGAGGGGAGGGGACTGGTGAGCTCTTACCTGTCAGGCACCACATAAGGGTATAGGGCACCGCTCCTGGGTGGGGGGAACAGCTACAACTTGGACTTTACCTAACAAAGGAACACAGTGTAGACTAATTGTTTGTACCCTCATATTAATCTGAAATAAAAATTACTTTAAATGTAAATAGATTAAACTCTTCACTCAAAAAACAGCTTAGAAGAATGAACTAAATAAAAAAAAAAAAAGCAAGATATGACCGTGTTCTATCTACAGAAACTTACTTTAAATACAAAGGCACAAATAAGTTGAAAATGAAAGGAAAAGGAGACTATTTCATGCAAATAATAAACAAAAGAGCAGAAAGTTGGCCACATTAAAGATTTATTCCAGAGGACCCCATTGACATGGTTTTCACACACCTGGTTAAGCCAGACAGCTGAACATATGAGGACTGACCATTGGTGGGGTCAGTCCCTGAATACCGTCCACATTGGTATGTGACTGTCTAATACCAGGAAAAATAGATTTTAAATTGAAAAAGATTGTAAGACACCAAGACAACATTATACATTACACATTGAAAAGATTCAATATGGCAAAAAAAAATTGAAAATTTTAAACATTCACGTACCTAATAATGCATCATCAAAATTTATGAAGCAAAAGTTGCAAAATTGAAGGAAGGAATGCTCAGCACTCTGTAATAATTGGTGACTGTTTGCCCCACTCTTAATAGTGGTAGAACAAGTAGAGAAAAGATTAACAATTATATCTGACAGGCACAGATGGCCCACTTCACTGATAAACAACACGCACATTATTCCCAAGTGGATATGGGAACTTTTTAAGGATAGTTTATAAGGAAGGCCACAAGTTAAGTATCATTAAATTTTAAAATATACCTATGACAATGTATCTTTACCAACTATAATATAATGCACTGGGAAATCAGTAATAGAAGAAAAATTAGAAAATTTCAAATTTGGTAAAATCAAACAACACATTCTTAAACAACAAATTGATCAAAAGAGAAATTACGAGGAAATTAGAAAACATGAAGATGCAAATGAAAATGAAAACCAAGTCATCAAAACTAGTATTATGGGAGAAATTTGTAGCTATAGAGGTTTACTTAAAAAAAAAAAAAAAGAAAGAAAGATCTTAAACACACAACTTTATAACTTTTCTACAACAGTACAACACAACCAAACTAAACACAAAGATAGCAGATGGAGGGAAATAATGAAGATTACAGCAGAGATAAGTGAAATAGAAGAAATTTTTAAAAATCACTGAAGCCAGAAGTTTGAAAAGATGAAAAAAACCCTTTTATTATTGAAAATTTTAATTAATAATTACCTCGATTGGGTAAGAAAAAAGACTTAGATGACTAAAACCAGAAATAAATTTGGAGATATTATTTTCAATTCTATACAAAGAAACACGAATATGAAAAGCTATGAAAAATCGAACAACAAAATTACATAACCTGTAAAATGGCACAAACTCCTAGAAAAAAAATAATCTATCAAGACTAAATTGTGAAGAAATAGGAAATCTTAGTAGACCAAAAATAGCAAGAAGTTATAGAAAATGCCAGTAAGCGTATTAAAAGATGCTCAGCGTTACTAATCACCAGGGAAGGACAAATCAGAACTGCAGTGAGATGCCAGTCCCCAGTCATGAGTTTGGCTGCTGTGAGGACACACTCCGTAAATAACAAGTGATGGTAACGAATGGAGAAGTGAAAATTCTTGTATTGTTGGTGGAAATGTATAACCCAAGTGTTCATTCATTAGCAGAGAAGCAAACTCTGGTATCTACACCATGGAATTTTATTCAAGCTTAAAACATAAGGAAGTTCTGACACGTGTTTCAGCACGGTTGAACGATTAGGACACAGGTGCTAAGTTAAACAGGCCAGTCACAGAAACACAAGTACTGAGTCACGCCACTTACCTGTGCCAGGTAGGGTTGAAATCGCAGGGACGGGAAGCAGCCTTGCAGTTGTCAGGGGCAGGGTGGCTGAAATGGGGGAGGTACTGTTCATTGAGTATAGAGTTCAGGTTTTACAAGAAGAGAGAAGTTATGGAGATTGATGGTGGTGATGGTTACACATTATGTTAGTATTTAATGCCGTTGAAATATACACTAAAACTGGTTAAGATAGCAAATTTTATTAATCAAATTTGCCATTTTTTTAAAATTGAGAAATTTATTCTGCTAAGGAGCATGAAGTGCATTTAAACGTTTTAAACTTTTGAGTGGCTGTGTAGATTAGGTAACTAGATTTACCAATACGGAGGTCAAAGAGGAGGACTAGACTGCGTGTAACTATTTGTGTAAATGTTGCTGTTACCTGAGCTACTTATCTTACCCATATCCTTAATTTATACAGATATATCGTTGTACTACATGTTATTATATATGTTGAATCTTTACATCACTGACTCTGACTTGGGCACTACAGCATACATGTTTTACAAGGCTGATCTAAATTTGAAGACCATGTTGTGTTTAGAGTCTTCTAGGAGAATCTTTGAAAGTGATAATTGCATCCATGTTCACCACTCAAATTGTATAAAGTTTGACATTTTTGCTCTTTGGGAAATATTTTGAGTAATAATTGTTGAACATGACAACCAACCTAATTAACTGCTATCCTAGGGCTGCAGTTAAGAAATGTAGTTAATGACATAATTGATGCAGCATTAACAAAATTTTAAAACAGGTACACAATTCCCACTTTGAGCCACTTCTGATACCACACGTCCCTCTGTGTCTTTTTAAAGGAGCTGTGTAGCTTTGGGAAGTTGGGCAATTTTAAGATGCCACCACATTAGTCCTCACACTACATGGGTCATATTTCCTGACCAATCACTTTTGTGTTTAGCTCCTATAAGACTCCTTAGAGAATAATAAAACATCTTTTTTAAAAAAATTGCAACATTGTTTTAAATTATTAACTCTACACATAGTAAGGCTAAACTAATGTGCAATCCATGTATTGAACTAATCAATCTCACAACTGTGAAATAAGTGGCAAAATATGTAAACACATATGAATTAAATTGATGAATACCAGACTCTAATTAATTTGCAGAATTGAAATTTTTAGTCTAAAAATATATTTTGTTTTTCAGGGGAAATATCATTAGATATAATCTCTAGATTTGGTTTTTCCGATGAGCTATATATTCTTGTTAAATTAGTCAACCTTTCTGGGACCTAGTTTTATATTTTTGTAACATAGTATGTTGATTGGAGTGATGGTTTCTAATACGGACGGCACAGAAGAATCAGATGGTGCAGAACTTGTAGCCTCAAGGCCACGTGTGGCCTCCTCCAGATACCCCTGTGTGGCCCCTTGACTGGATCCAAATGTCACAGAATGAGTGTCTTTATTAAGAAGATTTGTTCTGTAAAATTTGAATTTAGTCAAAAGGCAGCACTCAAGAATCCAGAAGAGCTCACGTGGCCTCCAGGTTCCTTACCTCTTCCTTCCCCACATTATAGGAGTTTAGAAATATTAGAAAAATATATATCACTCTAATGTAAAGTTACATGGTTCACAATATTAGGTTCTTTTGGAATTCTAACATTTTCCTTTCAGTAAAGGAAATTTCAGTCATTGACATGAAAATAATGATAAAGTTAAATGTATATATATACTCAATCTGATATAAATCAACTCTTTTAGGAAATATGAGGTCCACAAATTGAGAGCAGTACAAGGGTAGATGATTAAGTTTGAGAACTCGTCCTAGAAAAAGTGCTACGTACCTTGTTGCTGAATGTCACCAGGGTCATCTTGGAAGAGCTCCCTGGGGAAGCTACACACTGACGCCAGCACCTCGTCCACCCCTGAAAGCACTTGTTCTAAGACCAGTTCATGAACTTAATTGTCATGCCTCCTACATGGACAGGTCTGGTGTGCATTACAGAAAAAGTGTCAAAATTGCTTAGTAGGGAGGACTAGGCACCAGCCTCAGTGCATAGCTCTGCAAGGAAGGATTTCAAAGGTGACCATA
Source organism: Galagoides demidoff (assembly GCA_963574575.1). Taxonomy (NCBI): domain Eukaryota; kingdom Metazoa; phylum Chordata; class Mammalia; order Primates; family Galagidae; genus Galagoides; species Galagoides demidoff. The sequence goes on from CAUYQV010095609.1 coordinate 21,059, forward strand.
GTGATGTCAGCAATGAGGTATGTAGCACTTTCTTAGGGTGAGTTTGTGAAGTTAGTTGTCTACACCTGCATGTATATGCAATCTCTGTCTACTTTCAGCTAATACTATCTTTTTTTTTTATTGAATGGTAACTATGTACATTAATACACTTCTGGGGTACAGTGTGGGGTTTTCGCATGCAATCCGAAATACTTCCATCAAACTGATCAACACAGCCTTCATGTCATTTTCTCAGTTATGGTTTTAAAACATTCTGATTC